>JADRCC010567500.1:0-12569 GCA_019843855.1 Hylomyscus alleni
TCACTGACTGGACAAAACTAGAGCAAAAAAGCTATTCATATATTTTCCATTCATCCCAGAGAACTTGAATGCTCTGGAAATTTTTATGATATATTAAAAGTAGTTTTGTAAGAGACAGCAAATTCTTTTCACCCTTAGATACATGCATTTCCCTAATATTGTGTTTTTCAAACCTTGATGGAGAAATTTTTCCCAAAAGTAATAACTTAATTCCTAACTGAAGTCTTTAATTGATTTATTTCAATTTTAAAGTTTAAATAATTAAAAATGGAATATGGCCAGAATTTTTGCCATTTTGTAGTCACCACTTTGCAATGGCCTTGTTTGATTTAAAATACATACCCTAAGAAAAGTAGTCCTTAAAAATACTTAATCTAATGTCTCCGAAGTTGACTTATATAAACTTTGAATATATCTTGCACTAATGCCTATCTTGGCTTTAATCTATTCATTTTTTTATACAAATAAGAGCATTTTTTGTCTAGAGGAAATCTGAACTATTTCTTTACATGAGACGCAACAAATTTCCACTTCCTAAACTTAAGAGAAATAACTATCTTACTTAATAAAGTTTCAATCTCTTTCAAAGTCTGCCAGTTGACATTTTTCCTCTTTTACTGTGACTTAGACTTTTAATATAAATTCTCAAATTGGAATTGGAAAGCAATGCATTTGTTGAGAAGGAGAAATAACTGTTCATTATGTATGTATACACTGTGATCTAGGAGACTGGCTAGATATTTTGTTCATAGTATTACATTTTATCCTCTTCAGAAATTTCTGGGATGGGAATAAAATAAATTGCCCAAAGTCATACTCACATTTGGTAACAAATCTAATGTTCATCTTCATGTCAGCTAAGGTCAGAGAAAATTGGTCACTTTATTCTATCTTTCTTACAAAGAGTCACAGAATCCATATTTCTCTTTTATCATGTCACTTCCATATTAAAAAAATATATAGTGGTTTTAAAGAGCAGTGTGAAGAAAACATAGCAGGTGAATCAGGGAGCACACAAGCCATGCTAAAGAGGAGGGAATCCACCCTACAGGAAACAGAGTTTCATTATTTCTGATAGAAAGCCCTACAAAGGTCTGGTGGAGATAGAACAATCTAGAAACAGGGGAGACAGAGAAAAGAATCTCAGCTATGAAGTGATATCATTCTCCCTCAAGTAGGTTCAATGAGTATAAGGCACGTTGACCACACTGGTTTTTAGAAGAGAAATCAATAAAATCTAGTGACTTATTAAATTTATGGAAGGGAAAGTAGTTATTGTGAAAGATGTCCATGGAAGATCAGCTGACACAGGGAATTGGCTGGGTAAGGAGTCTATCTCTTTTGCTTTCTCATCTTGTACATTCACGGCCTTTCTCAGTCAATTTTCCAGGTCGGTCTCCTCACCTTATAATCATACTAAATGATTAAGACAGTTCAACTCTCACCATTTCCCAATGCTTGAGCCTTAACTTTGCTGTCTGTGAATATCCCAATGGCTTACCGAACTGATTAGACTAAACCCTATTGATTTCTTATTATTCACGTGCCTTTTCAAGAATCCCTACATTGAAATATCCAGTGCATAAATGAATTCAGAAAATGTTAAATTGGGCTGAAACAAATAAAATCTGATAATAACCATTTTTTTAAAACCAAAGAATGTAGTTATCTATTCCCAAGCTCGATGCATCTTGAAAGCAGGCAAGATGCACTGTTCAGGTTTTCCATGCTACTGTCCCACAAAGTCCAATTCAACTAGATGCTGAGCTTTAACTCCAATTAGCATCTCCTCTCGTTAACGTTGTGATGAGACTAGTATAAACACCTCCTCTTCATCTATTCTCTTTATCAAATCGCTCTATGGTGTTTATCAGTAAGGACAGCATCCTAGCAGCGAACACGAGCTTAGCAGATTTTGTTTATCTAAATGTAGTCATAACCTTCTTCACTCAGATACACAGTTATCTTCTTGCCAACCTTCCATACCCCTTGCATTTGGATAAAGATGCTGTAGCACTTTCATGGTTTTTATTTCCATTTTTTTCATCATATGCTACGGAAAAATCATATCTTCTGCCTAGTTTTTATTTGAAAATCTGCTTGCCTGCCAGTTTTGGCAGGGAAAACTAGGAAAGAGAGTCTGGCAACAAAAAGACACCAAACAGCAGACAAAACTTAAGGTCAGCAAAGGCCTGGAGCTCTTCAACCTGTTGCATTGGGTGTGAAATTAGATCTTATCAATGTCAAACTCACTCTCGAGCAAATGTCCCCCTGTGAAAACTACACACTGTGCTTCAAGCCAAATGATAGAATAAAAATTCCAATGTATATGTTTCTGGAGCAGAAAATCTCCTGAAGTATTAGCATAGCATTGATTCATCGGTAGCTAATCTCAAAGTATCTCTGGGAGCAAGTGCCCAACACCACCTTCCAAAGCAGACGCTGTGGATTATTGGATGAAAAGCAAGGAGAAGCCTTAAAGGGTTAGCATGTCATACCCTGTGGAGATGCTGCTTCTGAAAGGTGGAGGCAACAGCTCGGAAGATTATAGTAGTAAGGAATAGGAGACCACACCTTTCAACTTTCTTCCCTCCCTCCTGTCTATTCTGCCTCTCCAGTCTTGATTTTTTATTCCACCCTCACTCATTAACCATCTACCAACTCTACGCCAGAAGCTATTCTTAATTATTTATTTACTTACTTTATATTCTGATCGATCACAGTTTCTCTTCCTTCCTTCCTCTCAGTCTCTCTCACCTCCTGCCTGCCCATCATTCATTCCTCCCTTTCTCCTCAGAAAAGGGGGCAGGCCTCCCATGGATACCAATCTGCCTTGGCATATCAAGTTGCAGTAGGACTAGGTATGTTTTCTTGTATTATGGCTAGATGTGGCAGTCCAGTTAGCAGAAAGGGATCCAAAGAAGACAACAGGGACAGACCCTGCGCTTCCTGTTAGGAGTCCCACAAGGAGACTGAGATGCATAACTGTTAAATCTGTGCAGAGAGCATCGGCCTGTCCTATACACGTTTGTTTGTGTGGTGCTTCAGTGACTGTGGGCCCCTATGGGTCTAGGTTAATTAATTCTATAGGTTTTCTTTCGTTGTCTTTGACCCTTCTGGCTCTTTCAATCCTTCCTCTCCTTCTTCCAAACTCCGCCTAAGCTTTGGCTGTGTGTCTCTGCCTTTGTTTCCATCAGTTGCTGGGTGACACCTCTCAGATGACAGGACCCAAAGAAGCTAAGTAATAAGGAGGGCCCAAGCAGGAGTTTGGGGAGGACACATGAACCTCACTAAGTAAAGGAACTAGAATAGACAATGGGGGTAGGTAGAGAGAAGGAATTGGATGGAGGAGAGGCTGGGGGGGAGAACAGGACAGGGTGGAGGGGGGCTAGCAGGGGAAAGATAGAAGGAGAGAGTACTTGGAAAGAGAACTAGAATCACAGAGGGGAAGCATCTCTGGGACAAGCTAGAAATCTAGGAAACTCCCAGGAATCTATAAGGTTGAACCTAGCTAGGACTCCTAGCAAAGGAAGATATGAAACTTGAAATAGCTATCTCCAGTAATGAGAAAAGACTTTCAATGGAGGCACTGGGATATCAATCCGGCCACCAAACCTTCCACCTACATTTTGTCCTGCCTGAAAGATGTGCAGGAGTAAAGATGGAGCAGAGATTGAGAGAAAGGCTAACCAATGAGTGGCCCAGGTTGAGACCCATGCCATGAGAAAGAGCCCACTGTTGACACTATTCATTATATTCTGCTATACTTTCAGAAGCTATTTTTAATATTAAAATTATAATGACAATCAGTCAGGAAAAATGAAGAAGGAAGAGAAGAGGACTCACGGGCAAATGGTAAAACCAACAGACTTGAGAGAGTGATGAACTGCATGTTTCTGTTTTCCCCAAATTCACGTGTTTGAATCTTACCACCCCTGTGGGAGGATGAGGAAGTTGCATTTTTCAGTGAAAATTGGATCAGAAGGCAACAACCTTCTAAGAGGAAACAATTTTCTTTACCCTTAGAAACATCAGCAAAAAGATGTCATTTATGAGGCAGAAAGAGGGCCACTTCTGAAACTAATATATCAGGGCTGTATTCCAACCCTGAAACTATGAGAAATACATTTGTTTCTGCATCTGATGTGTAGCTGGTGGCATTTTGTTCTAGCTGCTCCAGTGGCATAAGGCACCGTAGAAAACAGAAAATTTCATCAGCATAAGACGTCCGGGGCATATATTCCTCAGACCTAAGTCTCTGAACATATTTTTAAGGGGTGAATCAGAGGCAGCACAACACCATCTCAGGAAAAGTACCAAAAACCAACCAAACAACAACAACAACAACAAAAAAACACCCCAAAGGTAAGAATTCAAATGTCTTTGGTTTTCAAATATATATATTTTTTGATTGGAGAAAGCTAGGCTTTGATGCATCTAGGAAACTGTAAGTCTTGATAAGAATCTTAATGTGGATAGATTTCCCTTATAACGCTTTTTAAAAGTGGTAGATTGCCAGACTGTGGTGGTGCACAACTTTAATCCCGGCACTGGGGAAAGCAGAGGCAGGTGAGTCTCTGAGTTTGGGGCCAGCCTGGTGTACAGAGCAAGTTTCAAGACAGAGCTACACAAAGAAACCCTATCTCAAAACAAACAAACAAACAAAACCCAGCAAATTGAACTCAGAATAATCCTCTGTTAAAGGGGCCCACAAACTTCATAAAATGGGAAGAAACACTTGTAAAGGAGATGTGATTAGAGATGGTATACATGTTCTGTGTACAGAAAACCCAACTGTGAAGTTCTAACAGAATAATAAAATCATATTTCTCATCAACATCCTAACCCTGTATTTCTCAGAAAAAAAATATTTTCAAAATATGTTAACCATGATCACAAGGGAAAGTTTGGAAATTGTGCTTCTAAATCAAGTGAAACATGTATCTTTAGTAGAGCTCTGTAGACCAGGCTGGCCTTGAACTCAGAGATTCCCTTGCCTCTGCCTCTCCAGTACTGATATTAGAGTCATAGACCAACACAGCTGGAAATTCGCCACTTTTAAAAAATGTTATAAGGGGATCTATGCACATTAAAACTCTTATCAAGACTTATAGTTTAATGAACATTTCAAATCATAGCTTTTGTCAACCAAAAGCTGTATTTTTTGAAAACCCAGATATATGAATTCTATCTTTTGGGTCTTTCCTAGTCTCTTAAGTACCTGTGTATATCATGAGTCTCTGATAGGTGGGTATAAAGAGATAGCGTATCCACCTTAAAAAACATTGTCCTTTTTTTCTAAACTCAACATTGCCATGAAATACTCTGTATTTTCAGAGCCGTACTTTAGGGAAGAAAATAGGTTGTCCAAAGCCACCCACCAGATATTTCAAACCTGGTCGATTGCTCTTTCTCCCACCTCATTGTACTCACCAACTTAGTGAGTGGCTCCCTAAGTTTGATTCCATTTCTCTTGCTTTAATCTCTCTCCTTTACTCCAAAGAAAATGTTCTTCTGATTCCCTGACTTCGGATAGCCCCAGTTACAGAAGGCACCCTGCCTGATCTTAGGAGAATTCAAACCTCTTCCAGTGCATCTCTTAGGCCACACTTTTTGAAAAACACATCCTTCATATCAGACCAATCTTAAGAAAGTTTTCAATGTCTTTTTATACCCATACTTTGGAAAAATTATAAGATCAGCTCTGCGTGTATGTATTAATGTGTTTTCAGATTTTATGCTGCCATACCTTGACCTCGCTTTCTAATGTTTGAAATAATTTCCAAGAGTATGGATTCCTTTCCTTTAATCAGGGAATAACTCGTTCACATACCAACTTACCCAGGAAACAAGTACTACTATTGGTCAGTTGGTTTTCTGAGACAAGGTTTCATGCTGTGGCCCAGGGTGGTCAGTACCACCAACCACTCTCTTGTTAACTATGTCTTCTAGTTTTTTAGACTATAATGTAATTATCTAATCTCTACCTCCCTTTCCTTTTCTCTAAACCATCCTCCATCCTCTGTTATAAGTTCATAGTCTCCTTTTTACTAATTTCTGTCATGACAGATGATAGATAGATAGATAGATAGATAGATAGATAGATAGATAGATAGATAGATAGATAGATAGTAGATAGTCTATGTAATGTCATTTGTAGTATATTTTTAGGGCTCAGTCTGTGATATAAGATCACTAATTAACAGGCTCTTTCCTGAGGAAGACAGTTTCCCAGCTTCTCAGCATTTTCTTGTTGCCTTTCCTTCTTGTCTTCACTTGCAGCTTTTGGCCATCCTTGCTAGCATATTTATTGCTGTTATCCTTATACAGCTCTTGTTTAGGCAGTCATGTGGGCAAAAATTTATGGGTGTACCTTCTAACATTACTAGGAGGTACAATATAGCTAATACTTTACACAAGTTTCCATTCCTTCCATGTCCCTAAAATGTATGTGTATTTATGTGATGAGAGATAACTGTCTGTGTAGTTTTTCCTTTTATACTGAATTGTACCCAATTTATTCCATTGAGTAAAACACATAGACAGAGCTATACAGGGACCACATCATGGTTCTGGAAGCATTGACAGACCACCATACCTGTGCAAATTGGTTAAAGTGGCAGATAACTTCCCAGAGCTTCCCTGACTACCCTTTCTCCATCCCATGGCTCTTTCATACTCTGCCTCTTCCATGAATTTCAGCCCAGTGGTTAGTCTCACACATCTTTTTCACTCCCTTTCTTCTTTGTTATTCCTTTCCTTGTCATATGTTCCAGAATTTGTGTTTTTAAGAGTAGAGAGTTTATTTGTCTCTGTATTTATTTTAATATATTCTATTACCACCTAGTAGAAAGCCAGTAATATCTGCTAGGTGGAGGGAATGCATGAGTAGATGAACCTTGTTCTTTATCCTACATCACACATTCTTTTTTAAATTACTAAAGTGTTTGATTTAACCTAAGTAATCCTAAAATTAAATCAAACTTTCCCATAAGTTTATTGTCAGTTCAGAGGAAAATATATCTATTATATGCAATTATATCTTATCTCTGAAGAGGAACCAAATAAGAATCTGGAAAAATAATAACCAGCCTGGATGATCTGAATAAATACTAAAATGTATCATTTATATGAAAATCCTGCTTTCATCTTTATCAGAAGTTGTCCCCTGGATGAAATTATTTTAGGTATCAGGGCTTTGTGAATGTGCCTAGGTGACCCAATAGTTACATAAGTTTGCTCCTTAAATCTTTACATAAAAAGGACTATTTCTAAACTCCATCTGCACATACTTCGAATGCTATTATATGGATGATTCACAATTGTCTTTGAAAAGAAAGCAAATATCATAGAGTTCTTCACTGCATGGAAGACATGCTCGATGCAGTCTCTGAAGTCTTGAAGAGTGGGTACCCTTTCCAGAATAATCACCAAGGACAGACTTGGATCACCAAGCACCTGTTCATTTCTTTTCTCCACAATCTCCATCAAGTCAGCCACAAAGCCCATTAGGAATGCAGTTTTGAGTTTGTCTGGATGAAGTGGTTAGTAATTAGTTCCTTTTACATTTGGCAATTGTGTTAACACAACTCAGTAGGTGTCTTGTTAATTTGTTCATTACTAGGTGGATGAAAATGTGCATCTCTTCTGTGAATACCAATTATTCCTAAATGAGGTAATTTTACCAAGACAGTGAAATTTCCTCATTCTTCCCCGGTTTAAGAATATTACTGCCAAGAATGAACAGTTCCAAACAAAGAAAGCCGTGGGAGGTGGAGAATGGTCCCCTTCCATGGATAGTGGTGGGAGGCAACTGAATTATTTTTGCAGTCTTAAAAGGAAGGCCATTTCAGAGTGCACAGGATTTAAGAAAGAAGAGACTGGGCACTTTTAGTGTAGTTATTTCTGCTTCTTACCTAGGTAGCCCTGGCTCAATGAATTGTCTTTACAGGATTAAAGAATAAAGAGACATGTCACAAATGGGATATAAGAAGAACAGAGAGTAACCACACTATCATCTTCACAATAGTCTATGATACATTAGTGGACTTCATCTCAACATCTTCTAGGAAGAGCTGCCAAATCACATTTATATCTTCTGCTCTGTTTTTCTCCCATCTCAATCAAATAGCTACCTTAATTTTCAGTTTCCACTTACTTGAATTTTTGCAGGATTAGCATTGATATGGGTTAAGGAAGTGGATTAGGGACATCTCTGAAGAAACTCAGAACAGAATCAATTTGTATTTCTATAAAAATGGAGAGTTTTCTTCTCACATTTGCATCTTTCAATACTATCTGTAACACATGTACATGCTTCCATTTCTTCCTAGCTAATCTATGTTTGTACATATATTCTTTGTGTTCATACACATATTCACTGAACAAAAATTGATTTCTGTCCTTCAGTCAGTGGACTTGATTCTTAATACAAAATTAAGGGACTCTGGCTGTCCATTCTGGAGACAACAGATCCTGAGGGACTTTTTGTCCTACTTTATTCTTTATCACAACCACAGACAAAATGTTAACTAATCTACTGACAAGCCTTCATGACTACTTTTATGGCCACTAGAGAAGCAAAGAAAATATAATTGCCTTTATCCCTGGTACCACAGACAGGTTAAGCCACTGACAAGCTTTTATGACTATCTGCAAAGTCCTAGAGAAGTAGGAAAGATCTGATTGGCTCCATCCTCAGGAGAAGTCGTGAGTCATGGAATCTCAGAGTTGCCTGTTGAGAGCCTTTCTCTTCATCAGCTACTCCAAAAGAGCTTTCCCTATGCCACCTATGACACTTTTTGCTCCCTCCACCACAGATAACACTCAATTTCTTGTCAAGAAATTCTAAGAGTTTGTGCTTAACTTGGTATTTTATTATGTCTCACATGAAAGAATCACTTTACAGAAATCTCATGTCCTAACTGGTAGGTCATTTGTGTGAGCTATTTATACTCAAGTGAAAGTAAAAAAAGAGAATATGGGCAGTATATTGTATTCCATATAGATGGCGACAAGATTAACAGTGGGTCTATTATATAGAAATTTCACAATAACTATAGCTACTAATAAGGAGTGAGCATTTTTAAAAAGAAAACATTAATAAACAATTGACAGTTCTCAGGTCATCAAGCACTATCCCAGCTATCTTACATATTATTTAGAATACCTAACCCCGACCTCAAATAACCAGGAGAAATAGAAACTCCACTTATCTAAGAATAAGAATTTTGAAATGCAGAGAAGCTTGGTATGTACAATACTCTCTGTCAGACAACAGTGCACTGAGGCTTCTTTTAGTATCAATAACATTTGGAGATCAGGATTTGGGTCGTATATCTCTCACAGTATTTAGCCAGAAATCTTCTGTCTGATGAGTGCAGTATCACATCAATCATAAGAATTGGTATTTTAGCAGGACAGCATACATTCAGATCCTGGTTGTATAGCATTACCTAACCCCATGAAGGCTCCATTTCCTCTTCATTTAATGGATATAATCACAGCACTCCCTCTAAAGGGTTGGGGGCCTCATGCTTAGCACAGGGTTTACTCTCTAGAAAGAACTCAGTAGCAACTAGCTCAATAGTAACATGGAACATAAGAGTAGAAGAGCAGTAGCTATTCGTAGGAGAAATAAAATACTCTGTTCATGACTTTTTAAAAGATAGGATTCTTTTGTTTCATTACTTCCTTCTCAGACCAAGCTAGAAACAAAGGCCCCCTCATCCATTCTAAGTGTTCACACAGCATGGCTGTCAGCTCATAAATCTTGGTTGTCTGTTCACACCTTAAGAGCAATAGAAGGAACATTGAGCAGGAGGTGTCTTATTCCACAGGGCACTGCTAAAAGCAGGACTGAAATAATCTGCACTTTCTCAGTCTGAGACCTGATGGATAGGCTCCTTGGCTTAAACGTGGAATGGGGATGCATAAGGAGGGAAAGCAGGTCTCCGAGTCGAAGTCTTTACAATGTCAAACACCACAGATGTAGGAAATCTGCGGAGCCCAATGAAATGGGGACACCTGAGTTAAAGACAGGCTCTGGGAGACATCAACTCAGTATGTTTTCCATGTTGGATGAGAGCCAAGTCCCTGAGAAATTCTGCTGTCATTTCTTTTCACAGCCACTGGCAAACAAGTGTAAAATGTAGCAAGCTAAAGAGACAGGCATGGTGGCAGGGACTTAACAGCAAAGTTAAGTAGATGAGACAGAAATGTGCTTCAGCACCCAAGAGAGCTCAAATATGGAAGATAGGGAGCAAAGGCCAATGTACTCTGATGTTTGTAACACTTAGCCATGGCACACTCTTTCAATGAAAGAAGTATGCACTGTAAGGCAACAGTGAGTGGGATGGAAGCCATGTGGGGTGGCTGGATCCATCTCCCTTGGGTCCCTTCCTATTTTACCATACTGGAAGCCTGCAGCTGGGCCTGAATATAAACTCTACTTCTTCAGAGGAGCATATGTAGAATGTAACGAATTAATGCTAACACATTCATTCAATTTCTATTTATTGACATGTCATTTTTCATCTTGACATTTTTATCCCCAAAAGGGCTGTTTCATCAGACGTGGAAGAAGAACATCAACAAAGGACGATGTCTTTATGATGCTTTTTGGTTCACTCCATAGCTCTTCCAAGACCAAAGACTACAAGGAGGGTTTTACCCAGATGGCTTCAGAGACAATGTGGTCCCACCACAGAAGCCTGCTCTCATGGAACATGGCATCTGGTCTATAGGATGGTAGTGGCAGGGGGTGAAGGGGGTGGGGGTGGGGGCATCTTTGCGGTAGGTAAGAAGATTTCTTTTGTAAAGCTACCATATGACACAGCCTTAAAGGGAATCATCTGTCTTTGCCAAGATTCGACCAAGACTTCAAGGGAATTTGAATTTCCTTACTATGGATTTAAAGACCTCCAAAGAGGGAAGCCCAGATTTGAAAAGAACAAAGGAGCCAACTAAAACTTCACAGAGGCTTCAACTGGATCAAACCTGAGCACTTAGAGTTGCCTACTGTCACCTGAATAGTCGTAACTATTAATTCCCAAACCATAAAATATCTTTGTCAGGATCTGTGTTAATTTTTCTTGGTTTTGCAGATGAAAAAAAAGTGAAGCACTCTGAGAAGATGAGTAGCTGCCTGCGGCCCTTCTGTGAGTCACTGCCAATCTAAGAATTAAAACTCTGAGCTACAGACTTGCAGCTCCAACCTCGCACCATCAGGATCAGTCTTCTTAGATCCACCAGACAATGGCTTCAAAGTTTTTATGGCAATTAGAGTAGGAACACTGTCTCCTACTAGGACACGCCCACCTGATTCTCCTTCTGGACCTTGCTTGGCACGGTTGTTGCCAGTGAGCACAGAGCAGGAGACAGAATTTAGTGCTTGAAGTCGTCCAATCTCTAGGCAGACTTCTTAATGGCAGAAATCAGGCCTTATAAGGAGAAAAGTCTGGAGATGGGAATCCTCTCTCTGACATAGCCTAGAAGGAGGAAAATTAGGATGTGAGGAGTAGAGAACCAAGCAGTTTGTTTGTTTGTTCTTTAACTTGAAACTGACCTTAACCGAACTAAACGAATATTATACCATGACATTGTTTCTACATGATAACCCACAGTTTCTGTGTTAATTCTTTTACTGCTTTGCAAGTGTATACTATATATTAAGAAGCACTTTAGATAAAAATAGAACTCAGAGATTTCTGCTTCATTTGCTGCCCTCTGCCAGGTAGGTAGTGGCAACAACATTCACAGACATTTCCCTGTATTCTAGACTAGTTAAGTTTTAATGGATGAGGCAGAGATGGTCACAGACATTATTTCAGAGATAGCACCAGAATTCACATAGGTGAAAATATATTCAATTGTAAAAAAAAAGGTAGGTGTGCATTAATGATGGAACAGACAAAATGTCATCTTGTTTTGTACTGGGTCAGGGGAATAGCAGATGTTCCCTCCTAAAAAAAATTAAAGGCAAAAACTGGCAAATTGCCTATATTGTCCAGGTTCTCTTCCAAAAAGACCTTCTTTACCATCACTCTTCTTTACCTAATCATCCATTTGTTCAACTCACTTGACCATGTGCACTGGCTTTTCAGGCAAGAGCTATGCTTCTTATGCTCCAGAGAGCTTCTGCAGTTCTCCAACCTTCCTCAGATATATGCAGAAAGCATAAGTGGAAAGCCCACAAGCATTCCTCAGGAGCAGTATTGGAGCTGGTGTTAGGCTAAACTATCATACCCTCACCTTACATTGGGTCCTCTCCGATCTGAAGACTGAATAGGGTCTTCATAGGCGCAGGAACTTACAATGCTTGACTTCCCAGAACTTTTGCAACACTGTGATTTCCAATAACACCATCGCACACGTTAGTTTCTAGAAATGGAGGTAAGGCTTCACGTTACATCACAAAGAAAGGAACTGTTGCTTCATTCAGCTTTAACTTCTCATTTTTATTTTACCGGCAATTTTCTCCAAAATGCAACTCAGCCAAATGTGATCATTTACCCCAACTGCCTGAATCTTGCTTCAAGCACTTTAAAATACAGTAACCAAGTTTAAAG
>JADRCC010567501.1:0-14588 GCA_019843855.1 Hylomyscus alleni
GGTTATAAGGGCAGATGTTTATAGATTGTTGTCAGGGATTATGCTGCTTTAGTAAATGAATGATTATAGATTCTTACTCATAAAGTGCAATAGATGGAGACAACTACAAAAAAAATCACAACCAATGAGAATGCAGAAATGTAGAGCCCAATGCCAATGGATAAACTACCTAATACTCCCACACCTAGATTAGATAAACTATCTAATACTCCTCCATCTAGATTGGATAAACTACCTAATACTCCCACATCTAGATTGGATAAACTACCTAATACTCCCAGAACACTGCAGAAGAGGGGTAGAAACATCAAGAGAGCCATAGGGTCAGGGTGTTTGCTGTGAGACTATGTCTCCTAGTGTCATCAGGAACAACATTATAAAGCCTCACCAGCATTATGACATAGACATGAGCTGAAAGATTACACCGACAGGCACGCCAAGCAGGACAGGGAAAGTCCTACCCAAGGAACTACAGGTAAGCCAGCAAGGCTGGGAATGGGAAAGGCATTCTTCCCAGAAGAGCACTAGTTGTCCACTGCCAAGCAGTCATCCCTGAAGACATGCCTACAAGGGACATTATATAGTGTCAACTGGTTACTTATAGGAATATGTGTCTATATAAATACATAAATGCATGAGATAATAATTAATGAAAAAAGGCCATGAATTTGAAGGAGAGAGGGGAGGTATATATTGGAAGGTTTGAAGGGAGGTAAGATAAGGGGAAAATGCCATAATTTCATTACAATAAAAAAACCTCACAAAATAAAACAGTATAGATGTTGCATAAAACCAGATGCACATATTAGGAATACAAAATAGAGAAGCTAGAAGCAAATGAATACATCCATGACCAACTGATTTTCAACCAATGTTCTAAGAACACACAGTAGAAAGAGGGTGTATTTTAAATGACACTGGTAAGATGGGTATCTACATAAGGAAGAAGAAGAAGAAAACAGATCTCCTTGAATACGAACTATAGCAAGTTATAGTTGTTAATGTAAGAACACCTATGAATATGTCAAACTGGATAGGAAAGCCCATGGCGTCTCAACCCTACAGAAATAGAAATTTCTCATGAGTATATGTATAGCCAACACTAATTTTAAAAATTAATTGTTCTCTATACACTATAAATATTCTTCTTTTATAAACTGCAAATGCTGAGAACAGGAGAAAGAGTTTCCCCAGTGAAGAGCACATCAATTGGTTACCCAACAGCAGTCAGCCAGCCCAGAAGCCATAAATACAAGGAACATTACACAAACTCAGTAAGTTATACAGGAACACACACAAACACACACACACACACACACACACACTCACACACACACTCATACAATAATAGTGAAAAAGAGGCCATGAATCTGACAGAGAGCAAGGAAGACTACATGTAAGGGTATAGAGGGAGTGAAAAAAGGAAGAAATGTAATTAAGTTATAAAATCTCGAAAAAAAAAAAAAACAACAGAAAGCTGAGCAGGTGTGAAGGAAAAAGGAGAAAGTTATTCAAGAGCTCAGAATGGGTGAGTACTTTGGAGGAAACACCAAGAGCAGAGGAAATAAAGCAAATTGAAGCATATCTAAACTAAACTCCTCAGCTCAGCATGGAGCCTGTATGGATACAGTGGTAATGGTGGGAAAATACTCTGCAAATAATCTACCTCATAAAGATCCACAATATACATTCATAATTAAAGTTATTTTACAGTAGTAAATAAATTAAAGAATTGATCTGATTTTAAAATAATCAAGAGACATAAGTAGAAATTTTTCAAAAGACAAACAAATGGCGAATAGGTATATGAAATGTTCAAAATAACTAATTATCAGGAATATGCAAACAATAGCAACAATGAGCTGCACCCAAGTGTAGGAGGCCTGTCATCCCAGCTAGTCAGCTGTCTGAGATAGGAGGATCAGAGGTTGTTAAAGGCCTAACTGGAATGCAGAGTGATTTCAAAGCCGATGATGTCAACTTAATACTGCCTCCAAAGAAAAAAGTAATGCAGAGACCTAGGGCTATAGCCCAGCGGTCGAGTGCTTGTCCAGTATAGCTCAGCGGTCGAGTGCTTGTCCAGCATGCCTAATGTGCTAGGTAAAGTGCACAGTGCTTCAATCAGATAAAACAAAGCCCAAACAAGGTAGCATTTCACTACTGAAAAAACAGCTATTGCCTCAAATTACTGCTGCAGATACAGAAAAAAGGGAAACCCTGCATGTGCACTGCTGGAAATGTAAATCACTACAGCGTGACAAAACCTGTACACGGGCTCTCAAGAAACTCAAAACAATCACACATATTCTGTGGCCAAATTGTATCAATAATTTGATACCAATTCCATGTTTGTTGTAGCCATAATATCTAGGATATTAAAGTCATATATATATATATATATATATATATATTGGTTATGAAAGAAAAATATGGTATATATGAATATAACCAAATGTTATTTTACACAAAAGAATGAAATTCCATCATCTGCGCTAACATGGATGTAAGTGGAAGGCATTATGGTAAGGAAAGGAAGAGCATGTGCTGACTCATGGAGAAGCCAAAACCAGGCAGGAAGTCATTCACTAAAATGCTGTTAGAAAACAGGTACAAAATACATGCAGACAAGAGAAGTTGGTTCTACTGTTCCAGAGCCTTGTAATAAAAATCTACAAAAACCTCTATTTTAAATTATAAGAAAGGTAAAAATATTCCTAACATTTGTATGTCATGTGATGTAATGTAAATGCCACTTACCCCAATTTGGTGATTATATATCAAATCTATGTATTGAATTATCATGGAACATCCATCTATATATATATATGAAATTATAAATCAGTGAGCAAGAAATTAAGGTCATTTCCATTTATATATTATACTGTTATTTTGGTAGGTATTTGATAAGGGGAAAGAAACAAAAACGTCCCACAATAACAAAGTGAATGGTCATCCTTCTATGGGGAGAGAAAATATGTATGAAGATTATGATGGGAACCTAGATGATTCAAGGTCAACCTGAAAAACCTACTCAGGCCCTCCTTGCCTCAAAATAATGATGGTGGTGATGATGATGATGATGATAGTATAGGGGTTAGCCTAATCGCCTCGTATGAATGACCCCTAAAAGTTCATTGTCTAGTCCAATGTCCAGTTCAGTGTTCAAAAGCAAGATAAATACACTTGTCTCTTATTAAAAGGGTTAAAACACCACCTGGTACAGAATGTCATTTAAGCATTGTTGACATTGGTGATGGGCATGAAGATGATACTGCCACCTTCTGCTCTTAAGACCTCTAGACATAACTAATCCAAGAGGGAAAAGCTCATCTTCACCTTCGGACTACCAATTGCTTAGCAAAGGATTGACCCAGTCATGTCTTAAGAACTTATGGCTGCCTGACGTTTTCTATAAAGACAGACTGAGCGTCAGAGAGGGCTCCTTCTACAGCAATCAGCCATCAAAGTACCTGTGCTGAAGAGCTATAGTAAGATCTGGGAGAAAAACAAATGTTACCAAATGTTCGCTTATAATACACAACAGGCATCTAATTCTAATATCTCATTGTATTTTAATATTTAGACACAGTATAAATATATTTAGTCCTGAACAGATGCCTCAAAATGTGTAATAGAAAGTAAAATTGAGAATTTGCAGGTGAGCCTGCAACAGTGGTATCCTAGGAACATTTCATAGGTGAGATGGACAGTGATGGAATGGAGGCAACAAGTCGACTACTGAAATCAGCACACTGTCACCACACCACCATACTTTAGATGCCAGGGAAAGTCTATGAATATTCGTAATTATAAAACACTCTTGACATCTTATCAGTAGAAACAAAAGCAAGAAGAGAATTTCTACCACTGGAGAAAGTTGAACATGTTTTATCTTTCTACAGGCACTGTGCCTGTGGGTGAGGCCAAGGACAAGATAGATATCCAGGTTCATGGATGTTTAGGACAGATCTGAGCATGATAACGCAGTGATGCTTTTACTCATTGAGGTCCATAATGAAACAGAGAAGAACTGACTGATTGGTACCGCACTCTAACCCGGATTACTTGTGTGTTCTCATGGCTTCACACAAAGAAAGGCACAGAACCTCAGTCAGAAGCATGCCTTGAGTTCCTCTCTCAGCACATTGGGATGGCATTTACACGAGTCTCTAAATTTTAGCCTTAGAGGTACCACTGTGATAGGTTAAGGCTTTAGAGTAGAGGCTCTCAACCTTCCTAATGCTATGAAACACTTCCCAACTACAAAATTATATACATTGCTACTTCATAACTGTAATTTTGTTACTGTTATGAATCATAATTTAAATATCTGTGTTTTCCAAAGGTCTCTGGGGTTCCTGGCCCATAGGTTGAGAATTACTGTTTTTTTTTTTTTTTGTTTTTTGTTTTTAGATATTTTCTTTATTTACAATATCTCTTTTCCCAGGTTTCCCTCCAAAAAATAAAAATAAAATAAGAAAACAAAACAAAAACTAAAACAAACCCCTGTTCCCTCCCCACTCCCTCTGTTCACCACCTCACCCCCTTTTGCTTACTGGCCCTGTCATTCCCCTACACTGGAGCACAGAACCTTCACAGGGCCAAGGGCCTCTCTTCCCACTGATGACCAACTTGGCCATCCTTTGCTATACATATGCTGCTGGAGCTATTAGTCCCATCATGTGTACTGTTTGGTTGGTGTTTTAGTCTCTGGGAGCTCTGAGGGTACTAGTTAGTTCATATTGTTGTTCGTCCTAAGGGGCTGCAAACCCTTCCACTACTTGGGTCCTTTCTCTAGCTCCTTCATTGGGGACCCTGTACTCAGTCCAATGGATGGCTGTGAGCCTCTACTTCTGTATTAGTCAGGTACTGTCAGAGCCTCTCAGGAGAAAGTTATATCAGGCTCCTGTCATCCAGTACTTGCTGGCATCCACAATAGTGTCTACATTTGATGACTGAATATGGGAAGGATTCCCAGGTGGAACAGTCTCTGAATTGTCCTTCCTTTACTCTCTGCTCCATAGTTAGTCTCTGCAACTCCTTCTATGGGTATATTTTGTTCCCCCTTTTAAGAAGAAATGAAGTATCCACACTTTGGTCTTCCTTCTTCTTAGTTTCTTATGGTTTGTGGTTTGTACTTTGTGTGTTCCGATCTTCTGGGCTAATATCCACTTTTCAGAGAATGCTGACAAGAGAATTACTGCTTTAAAGTGCCATCCTGGGCCGGGCGGTGGTGGCGCACGCCTTTAATCCCAGTACTTGGGGGGCAGAGGCAGGCGGATTTCTAAGTTTGAGGCCAACCTGGTCTACAGAGTGAGTTCCAGGACAGTCAGGGCTATACAGAGAAACCCTGTATCAAAAACCAAAAAGAGGGCCATCCTGAGACTCTCCTTGCTGACAGGAACCTGTTGTGGCTGTTCCTTGGGAAGTTCTGCCAGTACCTGACCAATGCAGATGTAGATGCTTGGAGCCAACCATCACATTGAGCTTGAGGACACTGGTAGGGGAGCTGGCAGAAGAACTTGAGGAGCAGAGGGGGATCGCAATCCTATAGGAAGAAAATCAGCTGGCAGGACCACCCAGTGCTCCCAGGGACTAGACTGCCAACCAAGGAGTGTACAGGGAGGGCTCCATGGCTCCAGATACATATGTAGCAGAAGATGGCCTTATCTTACCTCAATGGGAGGGGGATGCCCTTAGTACTGTGGAAGTTTGATGTCCCAGGGTAGGGGGATGCTGGAGTGGTGGGGCAGGAGAGGGTGGGTGGGTGGGTAAGCACCCACATAAAAGCAGGGGAGGGGGAGGGGAGAGGACAGATGTGAGATGAGGGGGTTGTGGAGGGTTATCCTGGAAGTGGGATATCATTTGAGATGTAAACAAATGGAATGCTTAATAAAAACTAAAGGCTGCGGAGTAAAATTAATGAAATATCTATATGAAGAAGGCATTGACTTTGGAGAATCTGTATTATGGATTCCAAGTTTGAATCTTCCCAAAAATTTGTATGTTAAAACACTACACCTAGGATAATGGTATAAAGAACTGGAGTCTCTGGTCTGGAAAGTTTAAGATGATTTCATGAGACTCAAAACCTAACAATGAGATTAATATTTTTAGGGAAAGGTGAAGAAACTGTGTGACTGAAAGCGGTCAACAGTAGGGCTTCTATTAGCTAGTAGTAGCTTGATCGTAATGTCCTGAGTCTGTAGAATTAAAAGGAGTTGTTCATTAAATCACAAAGTCTACAGTGATTTTATTATAATCACGATAAATATTTACATAGGGCAACAACAAATTTTTAATGGATATGAGACTTAATTTATATTGATTTTATATACAGAAAATATAACTAAAGTTTAGGGTTATGTCTGATTGCTTTCCTGGAAGAGATTTAAGATATGAAGATATTTCTTAGCTAATTTACTATATTTACTTAGTAGTTTACATTATTTGTTCTCACACAAACCCAAAATTTAATGTCACAAATAATACTTGCTGCACACTCAATGAGAAGGTCTCTAAATCCTCATCTTTCATCTTCTTCTTTGCTATCATCTTGGTTCTGGCTTGCAGCTCCACATTATCACTCAGGACTGACCTCAATGTCACAGTTTTCAACAACATCTAAGATATAGTTGAGAGAACTTTGTACATAGATTTATGGAATTTTATCTATCTATCTCTCTATCTATCAATCAATCACAAAAACTATCTGTTGAGTATACATATAAGTGTCTAGCCAGGCTAATAAGTGTGATAGAAACCAAGAAAAGTAGAGGATTTATTTATTTCTTGCCAATTAGGGAAAAAAATTAATAAGGTGACTTCAAACAAAAGCTGACTTTGATTAAGGGAAGTAAAGGTGGGGATAATTGCTGCAATGGAAACCCATATAACTGAGAACTGACTTTCCAGATTAAGGCAAAAACTTACATTTTTCTGATATATAGCAGAAGAAAAACATAAGTTCATGCACAGAAACGAATTTTCTTAGTATTTAACTCCAAAGCAAATCTATTATGTAGATTACTTTTACATTGGGGGTTAACACAACAACTTCCTGGCTGTTATTCTATGTTACAATTATTGCTCTCTTTAATGTTTTCTGCTTGGGCTACCATCTTTCTGAGGCTAGAGATATTTCATGTCTCTAGAGTACATATACAAAGAGGGAGAGTTCAGTTGAATAGTGAATGGATACCCTTAACAGTAATTTTTAAAAATAGTACATTTTGTCTTGAGGGCACAAGTTCAAGATTAAGTCGAACTCTAAGAAGCATTTTCTACAAAATCACAATTGGCATTACTGTGAACTTCATTCCTTCACTGAGACAGTCCTGAGGGGATGAGCACAGGGTTCAGAGCTATAGGACATGTGTGTTGTGTGTGAAATGTGGGTTTCAACATAACATCCATAAGATTGTTAAAACAACAACAACAATGACGACAATGAACATGAAATGAGAGACCATATATACACATCAGGGTAACATCTCCAACTTTAATAATTAGTATTATATAGCCCCAGAAGAGTAGCATGCTGTTACTCTGTGGCCAAGAGGATTTTTGCTTTTTTTTTTTTTTTTGACTATTAGCATTATATTCTCTTTCTTTCTTATGAAAATGTTCCATTTGCGCATTTGCTGGCAGTGGGTAGAGTCTTAATACTTATGTGGTTACTACTTTCTCAGTGAGAGACCTTGGTATTTTTTTTCTGTACTTTCTTATAAAGGAGGGATGTGAGGGAATTACTATATTTATTTTGTACTTATCATTGATTTTCTTCCCTTGGCAACCAGCTTACACCTCTTGATCAAAGCCCAAGCTTATCGAATCTATAGATACGCAGCTACCGAGGTCTCACCTGCTACATGCACCAGCGCTGACTTGTAGCCGCCTGGTTTCTGAAAGCATTCTGAACTCTAATGAAAAGCTCTCTGGGAAGATCTGGTTTCCATCCTTGTTCTCTCAAGCCATTTCTTAACATGGATTCGCTATGGTTTAAATTTGAGGCCTACCCAACTTCTGTGAATTAATTTGAGTAAATTATTTAATAAGGATTGGGTCCTCAGTCTAAGGTAGAAGATAAATAGTTTACATTAAAAATAGGTTTTTCAAAAACTCTTTTTTTCAATTTTAGATATCAAATCACAGGTATAGGCATAGTTAGGCACTTTATTTTTGAGGATTTGCAATGAGTTATAATACATAAGAACAGCTCTTAAAAAGTTCCTATTTAGGTAAAATGTGTTTCTATACAATTCCCATGAAAGCATTTCAGTAGACAATTATAGTTTTTCATATCTACAGTATAAGATTTCTATTTGAGATATTATATCAAATATGGGGAAATAAATGTTTCTTGGGTAAAGATTTATTATTTGGGCATAGTTGTATATTCCTTTAATCTCAGCGCTTAGTAACCAATGGCAGGTGGATCTCTTTGAGTTTGAGGCTAGCCTGTTCTACAAAGTGAATTCTAGGCCACTAGGGGCTATACAGTGAGAAACTGAGTTTAAAGATGTATTTATATTTAACAGATTAATTTGTCAACTTATTTTCTGAGTTGACAAGTATTATGTTACATTTAACAGATCATTGGCTTCAATGTGCATTTTATTAAGAGAGATCATGTCTAGTCTCTTAGCTGTGTGAATTTGGAAGGACACTAGCCTGGTAGAGACTTTGTTGACATTACAAAAGAAATTCCCAGAGAGTAGTCCGTTTCATTATTATATAAAAATACTACCTTTTCTCTATCTCATTATTTTCTGAATGAGATGATCTTACATTATTTTGCCAGGGAATTAACAAATAAATAACCACCATGACCACCATGCTCCGTGGCGAAACACTCACTTCTTTCCCTTAAGATCTTAAAGAAGGCTCAGCAGATGGCCTCAGCCTTGGGCTGTAGTTTCTCCTCAGGGTAACTAGGCAAAAACAACTTATAAAATGAAATAAATTACATAAAATGTATCCAGATTGGAAAGGAAGAGACAAAATTCGATGTAGTCAAAAATACTGTGGCCTTGAAACATCCACTCTTAAGGGTGTGAGTCTTCTCCTAGAGCCTGGGCAACCTACCAGTGCTCATATCTTTAAAGAGGAAAGACTCTATCTTTCTCTACAGCCTACCAGCCTCAACAGCTGTCCGTCGCTAAGAGTCTCTCAGCTAGGGAACAAGACATGTTTAAAGACACAAGTAAATGGATAAATGGAAAGGCATTCCAAGTTCATGGATAGAAAAGCTTTCATCACTAAGACAGCAATAATCTCCAAACTGTCCACACATTTCATGAACCTGAATCAGAATCCCTGATGTTTCCTCCTTCCCAGCAACAACCACTTTGATTCTAAAATCCAAAGGATATATAAGCAGCCAAAATAATCTTTGAAAAGTATTAGACCAACATCCTGACTTCAAAGCTCACTACAAAGCTGCCTCAAGTAAGTCACTGTGGTTCCACTAGGACAGTAACATTTATCAATGAGACCGAGTCCAGACTTACATTCATAGTTAATTGTTTTTTTTAATGGGATGTTAACACAATAAAAAGAAAAATAACTTTGTTTCCCAATGAAAAGTCTCAGGAAAGCTGAATACACATACTCAAAAAAAAATCTAAAACTAAATTTGACATTTATCACACATAATTTATAAAAACCAATCCAAGCAGGCTAACAGTGGTAGGGCATAACTTTGATCCTTAGAAGGCAGAGATAAGAGGATCTCCTTGAGTGCCTGGACAGTGAGGGTTACATAGTGAGATCCTGTCTCAAAAATAGGAGGTGGGGAGAAGTGGGGAGAGAAAGAGCAGGAAGAAGGAGGCAGTGGGGAGGAGAGGGAAGATGAGGAGGTAGAACAGGACAGGGGAAGTAGGTAGAGAGGAGGAAAAGGGGGAAGCAGGAAGAGGAGGAGGAAGTGGAGGAACACAATCCAAGTAATAAAACTAGACACTAGGGGCAGATATTTAAGACTACTCATTTTGTGATATTTCATGCATTTAAACTGAAGGGATTTAATCTGAATTTAGATATTGGTGATTGTTATAAAAATCTGTAAATATGCTAAAAACATTTATTTGTACATCTTAAAAAGATGAATTTCTGAGCATATGAAGTATATCTCAATGAAGTTCAGTAAGTAATTATATCTTATATTAGTTGTATAAATTTTATGTCATGTATAAAATAACTAAAGAAGCAATAGTAAGTTAATAAGTCAGCAATGTACTGGGATGAAATGGCACTTTGGGTATCTTCCATTGGTGGTGATATAACACTACGAAAACATAATTCACGTTAGTTATTTTCCTGTTTTACTGAAAGTAGTAGACTTGGAAAAATGAGCTCTAGAGAAGTGCTCTTTCCTATTAAACTGAGAGTTGGAGTTACCAGCAGAAAAAGGGAACCCTGATTAATGAGAATAAATGGACTTGTTAGAATTCTAAAATCAGTCAATATTTAAATTAAGAGTAAAATGAATAAATTAGTACAAATCTTGCTGTTAAGGCTTAAACTCCATGTAATGGTCAACTAACTGCAAATATTTATAACCACCTCTGTCACTCATTGTTTTAAGTATTCTCAAACTTGAAGACAACATTAGACTCTTTACCTGGAAGCTGTTTCTTCAATAAACATTGAAGTAATCAAACATTGAGTAATCAAAGACCTAGATACACAAGACAATTTTAAAGTAAAACTAATTAAGATGTATTTTGTCATTTTACTACAAGTGTTATTTTTACTGAATTGGCTAGATTCAAAGTAAGGCTGCAAGAATGTTTCCATTCTCAGTTACGTTGATGTAATTATGATTCCATTTTCTACAGCTTATTCTCCCTTATTTCACTTCTCAATTTCTGATTCCCAGCCACTTAAAATGTCACAATTCACATAAATCACATTAAATAAACTTCCTACCAATACTAATTTTACATTTTTTTTTGTGGACAAAATACATTGTTATTACTTTAAGGCCATAGTTAGCCATAGTAATATCACTAAAGGTAAAGACTAAAAATTTTTAGCTCAATTCTATTTCCTCCTCAGTATAAATATAAATCATGTTCCAAGTAACTTAAAAGGGTCTTCTAAGAGTAGGCTGAGGCTGAGTATCCTCATACAGCTATGCCCAAAACTAGCCTTATACCAGCTGCTCAAGGCAGCTTAGGCAGCCTGGAGGCCAGGGAGCCCAGCATGGAACAATGGCAGGAAAATAGAGTTCCCTTCATTCCTTAATTCACATGCAAGTGAGGTGCCAATCAAGTGCTGACAAGCATGGAAAAACCAAAATCAAAAGTGGGTAAAGAGGAGCTGTTTCAAAAGGAGCTGTTTTCACACATTTCTAAGTGATGTTTTTTAATGGTGGCTGTGAACAAACCACTAACAACATAGAAAAGGAACTAAAAATGAGCAGATCCTAATATTCTATCTGTTGAGACAATTCAGTGAAGCTAATGAAATGTTCTGACTCAAATACTTGGTACATTTTATAAAAAATATGAGTGCTCTCATTTCGGTTAAGGACAGCAATTTGAATGTGATGTATCGAGCCCTGCAAGCACAGCAGTGAACTAAACTCAGGTAGTAGGTTAGGGACACTGACAAGGACTGCAAGCTCAAGATGAACGTGTTTCTTGCTTTGGTAAACTGCTTAGCACCTGGAAAGACAAGAACAAAGCCCAGTGAAATGGCCAGTGGAAGCAATAGAATCATGTCAACCAAGTAGCTGTGAGAGAGATTATGGACATGTCAAAACATGAGTTGAAATGTGAAAATTAGAGAAAAATGAGCCTAAAAGCCTAAGTTTTAATAAGTAGGCTACACGGTCTGTACATGTCTTTCCAAATCAATATGGAAACAAACTGTAATGAAGATTATTAATTCTATCATACATAAAATTAAATGCCTAAGACAGAAATATAAGCCTTTGTGTATGATGGCTTAGACAAGATATATAGACAGATATGTTTTCAGAAATTCATTAACAATTGGTAAGTCTATTTCTTCTCTTTTCCTTGATAACTATATGTTGGATTTAATTTGAATGTTTATCAATGCTTGCTTTTCTAAGATCACAGAAAGTTGTTTGAGTGTTCTCTGCAGTGAGAGCAGAGGTGGTAAAAAGGATACTTTTGGTATCATGTTTCTTATAGTTACAGCAAACTGTATACTGTTGTTATGAAGCTAGACTCAGGAAAGCTACTTTGCAAGACATACTACTATAAAACGAATAGTGGCTTTGAAAAGAAATCTTTCACTATTGCCTGTGCTTGAGGAGCAATTCAACACTCTAAGACAGAATATAATAATAAATTATGTTCACCACTTCCAAAACCAAAAATTAACAAAACATGGGCCTTCTATAATTTTGTTCTGCAAACTTCAAAGTAAACATTTAATTTAAAGTAGAATTTTACACAAAATGTAACCCAGTAAATAGCAAGATACACTACATAAGGTCTTCTTGTATGATACTCAAGCAGTAAAGATTATACAGAATTGCATTACACATATTCCTTTTTAGCTGCGTGGGCCGTACCGTGTTCTTTATACGCATGGCTCAGGAAGAAGAATGTTCCTCACATGAGAATGAGGAGAAGGATTTCTGCACCTCAAATATGACGGCATACACTGAGGCAGAGAGACAGAGACAGAGACCCTACAGGCTTTTAAGAGGCATAAATTCTGAATAATTTTTAAATATTTTAAACTACTGAAAGCTAAAGGATTTATGCATGATTTGTACATAATGCAGTACCAAGAAGAAACTATACCATAATTTAAGTTTTATACAGTATAATAATAATTTTCACAATTTTCTCATAGAGCTAGTATTAACAACTTTAAACCACGTGAGACAACTACATATGACACATATGTTGAAATATCCAGAGACAACACTTGTTAACATTTTCAACACTAATGCTTTTAAAAATATTAATGATAACAGAAAGAATGTTGGTCTTAGAAAAAAACCAAGCTTATAAGCACAGAGCTTGCTTTTCTGTCCCAATGCTTTCTTTGAAAGAGCATTTTGAAATGGAAACATAATGAAGTTACATGTTATCACGTTTATCACAATGAAAACAATATCAGTGCAAAGTATTATTTGCTTGTATGTTACTTTTTAGGATGGGCTGACTCTCTCTTCAGTTGGCACTGTGAGACTCCTGCCTTACAACTGCAATCATTTGTTGCACAAGTACCAAATACGAGAAGTTGAAGTGATAATCGTTAATATTTTAAGAAGTAAGCAATGTATACTATATTAAATAGACTTCTCAGTTCTGCTCTGGGCTGACAGATCTGCCAGTGGTTACATTATCGCCTCCTCCCATGCATGGCCTCCTGCGGGGACAGCAGACTACAGAAGCTGACCCTTACTGGGACCATCTTGTCTCTCAGACAAAGCTCCTTTTTAACTTCTTACTTACTAGTTACTTCCTGTGCTGGAGAAAAACTTTAGCTCAGCTTGTGATAATTTCACAGGCCCCGAGGACCCTGACCCTAATGGCCTCAAGGTCAGAAGTCAAGTCTTGTTCTGAAACATCTGTGTGCTTTATATTAAAGTGGAACAAAAGTGGAGAAATATCCACCAGTGTGTGACAAGAAGGACAGGCAAAACAGGACTGACACATTGGTCATCTGTCAATTTGGCATCTTAAGTTCATTTTAAAAATAACCTTAAATATATTCTAGTCCCAAATTTCATTTACAAAGCTAAAATTAGTGTCTTTATACATTTGAAGTTACTCCATAAGTTTAAAAGTTAATTTTAAAGTAATTTTGATGACTTACACATAAAAGCTATTTATAGCTATAAATATATAATTATTTATTTGTATCTGTAGATATTGAAACAAATTATTTTAAATATTGTATTTTTCTTTCAACTTCCATATTAAAAACAACACACTAATGTAAAATGCTCCCTTAAGGTGTCTGTTATATATAACATAATATATATCAAAAATAAACAAAAATCTGTGAAGCTAAAAATGCTTGTAAACAATCTCTAAATACTCAGGTCAAATAAAGAAAGGAACGACAATACATTTTTTTGACCTTAGCATGGTATAAGCACAAGACATAAGTCAACTGCATATCATTCCCAGGTGTCAAGGGCCGGCACCACTCTCATCTAAATCACGTGAGACTGAATTATAGCACAGCCAAAATGGTCACAGGAATATACTGACCGAATTTCATACCAATCCCAAAAACTAAAATGAGACAACAAATATTGTTTTTGATTTAATGCTCATGTCAGTCTCTTTGGCTTTAACATTTCCAGACTATCAACAAGTTAATCTGTTGTAGCAAAGGAATGGTCCTGTAATATGGGTGATAAACACAATGACAACACTTCATTAGTCAACTTATAGCACTAATCTTTAAAAACAACAACAGTGACAAAAACTGGGCTATCTGTAATACTTTATACAATTCAGATTAAACCTGAGACAGCTGGTAGCTGTTCCTATCATGACACCTAATTTTAACTCTTAAAAATCAGAATACTAACAAATACAAAATTTTTATGACCAAGCAAAGACTGGTAGTTCAATGTAATTTAA
>JADRCC010567502.1:0-11084 GCA_019843855.1 Hylomyscus alleni
CTTTTCATGTCCAACGTAAAAAGTCATATAGCTTTGTCAATACTTTTAAAACAAGGTATTATTTTAACTAAAGGGAATTTGTCTTCTCAGTTGGAATTCAAGTATGAGTTGCTAAAATGTCTCTCCCAGCTCAGTTGTATGAAAGTCATAGATGTTTGCTACGACCTACATGCCATATTCCTATCTCCATCTTGCTTACCTGCACCCTTCTGTACTCTAGCTACAATGAAATCTTAACAGCAAGTTCTTACCAACACTTCAGTGCTTTTGCTTCCTCTCGTCTAAAGCCTGATTAATATCCACTTTGTATAGGTAAAGCCTACTTAATTGTAAAATGATCTTAGAAGTAACCTCCTTTAAAATAATTTCCATCCTACTGGGTGATTCTGCCTTTTTCTCCAAAGAAGCTCAAGTAATTCTGTTACACCTGTATGCACTTCTATACAAAGTTTTCTTATTCCCATTACAACGATCTGATCACTCTCTGCTCATTTCTCTCTCTTCTTCTCCAGGCATCATGGATCCTTGAATTCTATTATCTATTTGCTGAATGAGTGAGATAATAAAGGAATAAACCAGCAAGTGAGAGAATGATGCTCTCAATGACAATCCATTTCATTGTTATTCTAATAACTGTACCTTTCTTTTCTAAGGACATGAATGATGAGGATCCAAGGAATACAACATTCTTTTTGTTTTCCTTTTTGCGCTCTTTAAAAAAAACCACCACAGCTTTGACAGCAACTGGATATGTTGGTTACAAACACTCTGATGTGTTTTGGCCCTTGAATCCTATACATTATGGCATATGCAAAGAAGTCATAATTTCAAGATGATAATTTGAATGGAAACAGATGGTATTTCAGTAGTGGCACACATAGATTCTTGCATCTTGCAGGTCATGTTCCCCAACCCCTCCTCTTGGGAAATATTACATTTGCCATGTTTCTTTCCCCACTTCCTTCTCCCCCACCCCAGCCATATGTTTCATAATGAGGGCACTTAAAATACCATAGAATTGGCCTGTCCTCATGATATTTAAAATATGAGATGTGACAATATCTTAAACATGTTTCAAACACATGGCTGCCTAAGAAGAAGGAAAAGCAATGGAGAAAAGTTCACACTGAGTTATTTTGAGGGGAGGTCGCCTGAAAGGGAGGGAATGCCGTGTTAGGGATTTCGGATAACAGAAAAACTGGCTGTTCCAGGCATAAAGCAGGAAAGATGGTGTTTGACAAATGTGCGATGGATGTTTCTGGGAAACAGACTATCAGTCGGGAAATATATATTTTAATTTATAAAAGCAAAAAGCCTGGGCCACCCAGAGAGTTTGGCTATCCATTCTGTAGTCTGAAGAGCATGTGAGGGAAAGGTCACCCATCTGCTTCCCTGGGTGTGATTCTGCTTTGCTGGGATCATCTGCTGCAGGGCTAGCCTCAGGGGAAACTTGGCTGGGCTAACCACTGCTGGCAGCAGGTGAAATATCAAATGAAGACAGGATAAATAATAAATGAGCCCATTTTTCATATTTGGATGGAGGAAAATGTTAATAGAGTTAGGAACATTTGGATCCCTCTTTCAAACACTGAATCTTGATTATTTCAGAACTGACCACAGTCTCCAAAGGCTTGGTATTTCTCCTCTGTAGGATGTGCTGACGAGTAGTCCATATTTGAGTGTCTGTGTTCCTTCACTCCTAATATTGGTTCAGTATTTACAAGTACAGCTACTTTGCTGTTTATGGAGAAAATAGCCTTATCACAATTGCATTGAGTGATGAAGTCAATCAAGGGTACAATCTAGTGTGCAGTGATCATGGGTGCCAAACCAAAGATTCAGTCATTCAAGAAATAGCACATAGACCTTTCAAGGGCCATCAAGCTCTGAGGTAGCTGCTTTGCCTGCACCCTCAGCTATGGAACTCTTTTCACTCCCTTCTTTCATTTGCTCTACTTTGGGACTTGAGGAAGGATAGAGAAGCATCTTTTCACAAAGTCAGTGGCTTCAAGAACACATGACTTTCATTTCCTATTTCCTTGATTCACCTTGAGGTGTCTACAGCACAACAGAGGGTGCTTCTCCTTATTATGAAGGCCAAGACATTCTCTTGAAACCAGAATCTTGAAAAGGGAATTCAGATTCCATATAGAACCTTAGCAACAGGCCTTGGACATAATACTAACCAAATTTTTGAGGAACCAGAGAACTGAGCTCCTCTAGAGGTAGTATATGCATCCAGTGATATGTGGTACTGTTATTTGTTATTGGTGATCATAAATCTAGTTCTAGAGACAGGACTCTGAGTGCAGATCTTCTATGATGCAATTAATATTTCTTCAGTTGAAAATCAGTAGGGAAACAAACAGTGACCCTAACGTGGGATCTACCCGAGGAAAAGCCTCAGTCTCCTTTTCCTTTGCAGTTCCAGTTCTTTTTACCTCTCACTTGTAATGATGGTGACATCACCAGCTGTGTGACTCTGGTTTGAAATCTCCTTCTCAGTAACTTTTGGCCTCCCCTATGAAACTTCCCCTTTCAGCCCTATAGTTCACAGTTTCTCCTTTAATCCAGGCTCTCACTTTCAACTCCAAATTGGCTACTTTCAAATTATGTTTCCAGCTCTTATCTACACAGATGCTGGAATGAGTTTTCACAGGCAGCACACTCTGCTTGTGGCATTTTTATGACCTCAAGTGGCCCCTTTCAGAGGCTCCTCTGTGCCTTGCAAATGGAGTTGAGGCACCTTTGTTCTGAACTAACCACCTCTGTAATGTGTTCTTCTCTCCATATTTCTATCAGAGCTTATTGGTTTATACTTCAGTCCTTGAAAATGCTTTCCTCGTTTTGTCGCATGTCATTCTTTCTTTCTACATAGAGTACCCTTTTTTTCCTGACATTAAAAAAAAAGACTTCAGACCACTCCAAACTGGTGTTTATAGGGTGTCACAGTGTTATAGACATAATCACCATACAGGACCTTAACTCTGAAGCATTCCATGAATGTTTTGTCTTCTCAACTTTACGAAGGAGAATATGATCACTTTGTAGGATCCCATTGGTTAGTGGAGTGCTATGAATATAATACATAGCCAATAAGCATATGTTGAACAAATGAGTAGATCATAATCTCTAAAGAAAAAAATGTTTGAGTGATTCACAGTAACCTTCTTTATTATTTATCACTTCACTTTCTGCAGTTTTACCACCAGGTTTCAACAATGGTACAAGAGTGATAAATGGGAAATTTCAGAAACAAACTGTTCACAAGTATTACACTCACATTTTTCTGTGCAGTGTGATAGAACCTAACACAGTCTACATCACTCTGTCCACATGTGGACATCATCTACATCAATACATCAAAATGTGGATGATAGCTTTGCCCAGCATCACCATCCTGGATATGTTACCCCCCTGGCAGTCTCTTCTTGTTTGCCTGGGTATCAGATGGATTGTCATGTGTTGTGATATTTGTGTTTAAAGAACCATTCCTGCAGTGACCTAAGCCTACGTTATATGCCTAAGCCTATGGTGTTCGTCTCATTTCACTTTATCACATAACATTTCATTGTATAAACTCCTATATCACTGTGAGAATCCCAAAAGTAAGAAGAGTAGGAAACTCACATTCACTAAACGTTTTATAGGTTCTAATAAATTATATTATTTTTATTAACCACTTGTTGAACCTAACATAAATTATGCTTCTTGTAGTTATATATCTATGGAAAACATTGCATGCATGCATGCATTCACCAAATATTAAGGGAGAGAGATTAAGAGAGAGAGGTCAGTATATCTGTAATATCAGGCATACACTATGGTCTTAAAAGTATTTCAAGTAGGTAAAGGGAGAATACTGGATCAATATGGCATGCAACATCTGATCATGAACTATTTGTTTTAAATGATGCCTAGAAATGAGATTAATAGCTCTTCTTAAATTAACCTTCATAGCAGAAAGGTGAGTCTCCGAACATAAGAGAATAAACTGAAAATTACACATTCTTAAAAAGAAAGACTAGTTACTGGTGCAGATATCCCAACTTATAGCCAGCTTTGAGCCCTGTTTAAATCCTAGATATCTGTCAGAAACGGTATAGATTTGGATATGTTAACTGCAGAAGCCAGTGCTGGCCTTTTTCTACAGGGTGAATCCAGGGCTCATTTACATCAAGTGTCAAAAGCAACTTTATTACAGAATTCAACTAGCACAGAGTTCACAGGGTTTTGGGTTATTGTGTTGTAACAAGTGTTAGGGGAAGGCATTTGTAGTATAAAAGTACTTGTTTACAGTGTTCAAATCCACAGAAGAGGAGTGGCCTGAGTGTAATCCACAGTAGTAGAGTCATAAATGTGGTTGAAAATATTTTTAAAATATATATGCTTTATATATTTTTTCAAGTTAGATTTTTTTACCCCATATCTACTTATTCATGATCTCCCAAATCATTTTGTCATGTCCCTTGCATCTCCATGAGCCATGATAGTGTCTCAAACAGTTTTCTCTTTCATGACCTTCATAGTTTTGAAGATTATTGGTCAAGAATTTTTATATTGTCCTTCATTTGGGACTTTCTTCATATTGCCTTTTGAATTCAAGTTATGTCATTGATTAAAACAAAACATAGAAATAAAAATGTGACTCATCCCCATCATGTCCTGATACATGCTACTTCTGTGATTTAGATGTCCTACAATAGCAAGATCATTGACTATCAATGTAACTTAACATGTCCTTTGTATTTTGAACAAATAATAATAACTCCATGACTTTTCTCATCCTATGCATGTTATCTTTCTGATTTTTCTGTCTCATTATATCAATAGTACATGCTTTCTTCAAAACAGTCCTGCTCTCAATACACCAAGAGCACATGCCTTCTTCCAAGTTTCTCTGTTCTGTCATATGAAAAGTGTATGCCTTTTTTGTGACTATTCCATTATATCAGGAATATGTGATCATCTCAGGATTTATATGATGTTATATCAAAGATACATGTTATCTCCATGACTCCTATTTCCTACCATGTCAAATGCCTATCTCATCAACCAAGGATTTATTCCTTTTTAATAATGTCTCTACCCTATTATGTCAAGTACACATTTCTCTAATTCCATGTTCCATCAGGACAAGAGTATGTAAAATGACTTCCCTTCCCTTTACATTAAGTGAACATGTTGTTCCAATGACTTTCCTATCCGATCACTTCAAGAACACATGCAGTCATTATGAATCTTTCCATTCACATTGTGTATGCCATCTCCATGACATTCTCACTCCCAATCAAATCAAGGTACATGTCTCCATAGCTTCCTTGCCTCTATGGTATCTTTTCATTTGTTTATTTGTTCCTTCATAGCAAGAATATAAGCTGTCACCAGGACATCCCCAGTGATGTCAACAGGCTATCTACTCTGAGTTTTGCCATGTTCTCCCTAATGAAGGTTTTACCCTGATCTACTCTATTCTTTCACAAGCAAGTCAGTATATACTACACCTTAACAAAATTGGAATATCTAAAAAACATTAGAATTTCTTTCCATGGAAGATTTTTCTCTACTAGCATTAATGATATAATCACTTATTCATTGACATCTGCCTCTCATTGTATGCCCCAGCACTGTATATGTAATTTTTAAAAACACAATCTTTTACAAAATTTTCCAGGTTCTTTTTGTAAAATTCCCAGTCCAGTCATAGACCTTGCCATTTCTCCAAGAAGCTCCACATATTTGATCTGGAGAAAAAAATGAGCAGGGTGTTTATTTTTCTTGTTACTATTTGGCACCTTTGCATGCAAGACTGGCAAGGACAGATATGCATGCTAACTTATACATATACACATATCTACAGATATGTTGAGCTGTAATCATTACTCACACTAAGCTAAACATGAGCTCATATTAATCCTACTATGTCTAATGAAGTGGTCTCATTTTCTATTCCTGTCCCTAGTTGCCTTCATTTTTTCTGTAGCCTACAATACCAGTAACCAGAAAGCTACTTTCCACCATCTCCCATGCACTTAATTATTTAATGCCAGTATTATATGAATTTATTTTAGAATTATTGAACTCTATTCCCATGGGAGAACTCTTTATCAATGAGAATACACAGCAATTCAAAGACCTTTTAGCCACTGGTCTTACAAATTTTCCAAGGAACTTAAATTAACTGCTTTACCCAATCCACTGCAATGAGGTTCTTCCATATATAATATAAGTAATAAAGTTGGTCTCTCTGTTTTTGGATTTCTCCAACCCAATGGGTGGTTTTCAGAGCTTTCTGTTTCTACTTTTCATACATTCTTTTTGTGTGACCCTTAACTACTGATCTGATCCCTTTTTTGTTTCCATTGTTTTGTCTTTTTGTGGCATTATATAATTGAAATCATACTGTTTCCTTCATTTCATCTTATCTTTACTTAGCTTAAACATTGAAAGTTCAACCTTGCTTTCCATGTCTTCAGGAGCTAGTGTCTTTTTATTATTGACTAATTATCATTCAAGTTTTTGCCAATTTGATACCAAGCTGAATATATCTTGGAAGAGGAAACCAACATGGAAGAACTGCTTTCTTGGGATTGTTTCATAGCCAAGCCTCTGTAACATTTTCTTAACTGCAGATTGATCTGGGAGAGTTTGGCCCACTGTAGGTAGTGACATGCCTGGATAGATGGGCTTGGAATGTGTGAGAAAAGTAGCTGAGAAGGCCAAAGGGAGTGAGCCAGTAAATAAGATCCATCTGTGGTCTCTCCTTTAGGTTGCTACTGTAAGAAGGGAAATTTTCTCTCTCTCTCTCTCTCTCTCTCTCTCTCTCTCTCTCTCTCTCTCTCTCTCTCTCTCTCCAGGTAATATAGGATTAGCAATAAATTTGGGTAAAATGTTCTCTATCAAATTGAGAATTTTTTGGAGTTTCAGCATATCATTTAACTGGTCATTTTCAGCATACTTTGGTATTAATTTTTCAAAAGACTTTTTCAATGACAATGTTTTTTTCTTTATATCTGTTGATACTGTTGAGTAGATTGATTTATTTTTAGAATTTAGGTCAGCTTTGTGTTCCTGGACTAAGTTTCATACTACCATTGTGTACAGTTCTTCTAAGACATTGTTCATTTGCTACCTTTTAAAGGATTGTTGAGTCTACAGTAAAAAGAGATATGGGGGCTCTGTAGCTATTATTGTTGTGATGATCTGGAATTGAAGATAACATAATGCTAACCACATAGAAGAATTAGAAAATATGATATCTTAGATTTGATATCATTTTTCCACTAAAGTTTAGCAAAATTCTCCATGGAATGGATCTCGGTACATTTCTCTCTTTAGAATATTAATTATACAATTTCTTTATTATTCATAGTGCCTTTAAAATTCTCATGTCTGTAGTTTGTGCTATTATTAATTAATCAATTTATTGTTTAATTACATTTATCTGCATTATCTGTCATATATTTGTTTTCTATTATTCATATATTATCCTTTTAATATCTACAGGATGACTATACTTCTCTTTAATTCAAGATACTGGAAATTTAGCCAGGCAGTGGTGGCGCATGCCTTTAATCCCAGCACTTGGAAGGCAGAGGCAAGTGGATTTCTTAGTTTGAAGCCAGCCTGGTCTACAGAGTAAGTTCCAGGACAGCCAGGGCTACATAGAGAAACCCTGTCTCAAAAAACCAAACCAACCAACCAAACAAACAAACAAATAAACAAGATCCTGGAAATTTGTGCTTCATGTTTCTCATTGTTTAGATCAGACTGATACCAAATTTATTTGTTTTTGCCCGATCTAGTGTTCTCGTTCTTTGACTTTTTTCTATATTATCTTCCTGTGTTAATTACCTTGGTTCCTGCCCTAACTTTAAAATTTATGTTTACAGTCACTTATATTGGGAGATGATGGTGCTTGCGCAGTGTGTGGAAGTGAGAGGGAAACATGCTGGAGTTGGTCCTGGGTCTGTTTTGGAGGCAAGCATCTTCACTTGCTAAGCAATCTCAGCAGCCCATTACTCAAACTTTTCATTTTATTTTCCTGCTGCTTGTTTGACACAGTTTTCTTTCCAACTCTCTAGTTTCCTAAAACATCAACATGGAGTTAGTGATTCTGTATCAACATGGAGTTAGTGATTCTGTATATCGTGTACGTTCTAGTACAGTCAGTACCAACGTGTCCTACTGAGCTCTATTTGCTATGCCCCATAAGTTTTAATAAGGTGAATTTTCATTTGCAGTTTGTTCAAAAAAATTCAATTTCTCTAGAGGTTTGATTTTTGCTCCATGTGTTATTTAAAAGTATGTTGTTTAACTCCAAAATATTTGATCTATGTCCCACTCTCTCAGTTGTTGATTTGTAGTTTTAATACCACTGTGGACTGAAAACATATTTTGGATGATTTTTATTTTTCACATCTGTTATATGGTGTTCAATGACCCAGACTGTGGTTTATCTTCCTAAACATTCCATGTGAGCTTGGAAAGAATATGTGATCTGGTAGTGATGAAGGGAGTGCTCTTTCAAGGCCAATTATGTCAAGTTCATTGAGAGTGTCGTACACTCATTTCTGCCTTTCCTTATTTTCAGTGTTGCCAACCTAGAAATTACTAACATATTTTAAAGTGCTTAACTATAATGGTGGCTTTGTCTGTGTTTTAGTTGTGTTGCATTTTGCTTTATGTCTTTTGAAGCTCTGTTGTTAGGAATATGCGGTTTGAGCAACATTGGGTGTTACTGGAGAACCAGTTCATTTATCATTATGTAGTGATTTCTTCTTTGTCTTAGATATTCTTTCATGCTCTAAAGTCTATTCTGTTCTAAAATTAATGTGGCTACTCCAACTTTTAGCATGATGTATCTTTCTCCATTCAGGTGTTTTACTGATTTTTTAAAAATATTGGAGACTGAATCCCAAGCATTAACCATACTCAAGAAGCCCTTTACCCAGTTCCACATCCCCAGATATAACATTTCTTTAGTTTAAGCTTACATTATTCTTTATCATTAACATCAATTTCTTGCAGACAACACAGAGTTGGATTTAATTTTTATCCATTTGAATGGATCTTTGGCTTTAAATTGGTACCCATATAAAATGCATATTTGAAAGGACGTGTTTATTGCTTGCTATCAACTTTGTTTTTGTTTTTGTTCTTTTATCTGCCTTTTCTGGTGACCACTGAGCATTATATATGATGTCATTGCAATTCATTTGAGCAGATCAATTATATTTCATTTTAATATGTTAATGGGGGCTCCAAACTTTGCAGTATTCAATGAAACAAATCCAGCTCTACTTCAAATAACACTACATCAGTTCATGTGTACTGCCGCCTACTCATACTTCTCCCAGATCTCCCATCCCTCCTTAGTCTGTTGTCATTCACTTCATTTGTCCTAATTCTATAAGCAACCAACACAGTCATTTCATTACTTCTAATCTTAGGTTACTGTGACTTCTCTGTTATGATGGACTATCACCTGGAGCTGGGAGCTAAAACAAGCTTTTGCTCTCTTCATTTGTTTTTGCCTAAACCCATTCTCTTTAAGCTCCTCACAGTTGGGAACCCCCAAATCATTCTTGGCTTATAGACTTGGCTTGTAGAGGTCTTATAGACTCAGCTCTTCATCAGTATCTGAGCCAATTTCTATAGTAAACTGATAAGAAACATAACCCTCGTAGTCAAAAGGTATATGGAGTGATGTTGGGTAGAAATAGGTTCAAACTCCTCAGAGAGTACTCTCTATGTCTCTGGATTTTAATAGTGAAGTTGTGAAACTGAAAATTAAATGTATTATGTACTCAGCAAGCTTACTAGGGATTTAGTGGCCAACATTTTATTGAGGTCAACTTCTGCATAGCTAATCCTTAACTTTCAATCTCCCCAAAGACAATCTTTCTTCATCCAAGACTACATAGTTTCTATGAATAGTTTAAACATTTTGAGCCCTGTTTTGATATCTGAAAACTGAGGGGACTTTCTTGACATCCAAGTTTCCCAGTGCTCAGCCCAAACAACATACTTTGTATGAATAGTTTAACCACAGTGAGCTCTGTTTTGAACTTGGAAAACTGTGGTGACCTACAAATCCAAGTTTTACAATGCAAGCCATGGGGTACAACTACAGATGAGTTCTGAGGGAGCATACTCAGGTTTGCTGTGTTGACTTATCAAATTTGTTGTCTCCAACCTCTGCTGGAAGACATCTTTGCTTCAGGGAAGTAGATGCAAGCACGTTTTTTTGTTTGTATGGTTGTTTGATTTGGGGTTGTTTGTTTGTTTGTTTGTGCCCAACTGTCCAGTTTTTAGGATACTGATGTACCACATGACCTGAGATCTCTGGAAAATCAAAAGGAAGCCTTACTTTTCTCTTTTCAGGTTTTTCTTATTGAAAGCATATAAGTATTGTCATCTTAAGTCTTTACACATCAGACTTAAAACTACATTCCTAATCAACATTGTAAGTGTAGCCTTTTCTGAAGGACAATTCATTCATGAACCCTTTGTAGCAGGGGTTAACAGTAGATAAATCTTCTTTGTCCATCTTGACCAGGCAAGATCTTCTAGGAGATGTGTATGCAAAATCATTTCTATGTGTTAAAATGTGTGTCTGCATGCATATTTAAGTATGTGTGTATGTGCGTTTATGTGCATATTCATGCATGTGCAAGTGTAAATGCAGTGAATTGGTGACACTCAAGAGCACTCATTAAAATTTTATAATAATAATCAACTGTCTACATTTTAAAGCCTGCAGGAAGATATCTGTAAGATACTACTGTTTGAGCTCAAGCCAACACTAATTAACTTTTTAAAAATATTTATTGTTGAATTCAAACTTCAGCATTTTAAAACTTCTTCACATATTTTAAATGTACAGCCAGATTACAAACTAAAACAACTCTGCCTGGAAAGACTTTTTAAGAACTAGATTTTAATATTCACAGAGTTCTCTTGATACTTTTAGGCTGGAATAGGGGGACATGCTTACCAGTCAATCACCGGAGAAAATGAAAACAAGAGAGCTGGATTTCCAAAACCATCCTCAAATATATGACCTGGATATTTACTAAGTA
>JADRCC010567504.1:0-10893 GCA_019843855.1 Hylomyscus alleni
GTGGCTTTGCAAGTTTCCAGTGTGTCTGTGCTGTGATTTGTGCATCTGCTTTTTGGAAGTGGGGGTGGAAACCATCTCATTGAACAATCTACATTTGAAGCCTCAACCCCTAGGACCACTCTGTGAGGATTAAAAAAGCTACTGTATTAATAATATCATTGAACCATACAGGAATTAGAAATACAAATAATATTCAACTTCAGCTACCCCAATATGTTAGCAATGATCATAATACTGAGAACAACAAAACTACTATAGAGTGGACCAGAACTCAGACATTATCTAAGCTAATTGTGCAAACAGAAAATGAGTGAAATAAAGGAGGAAGTAGTGATGTGAGAAGTAGAGAAGCTTCTTTGGGTTTTCCTGCTGGGAAGAGATACCATGACCAAGCCAATTCTTATAATGGACGACATTTAACCGAGTCTGGCTTACAGTTTCAGAGGTTCAGACCATCCTCATCATAACAGGAAGCCTGGCAGCATCCAGGTAGATCTGGGTCTGGAGGAGCTGAGAGTTATAAGTCTTGATCCAAAGGCAGGCGAAGACTAGCTTACAGGCAGGTAGGAGGAGTAGCTCAAAGCCCACCCCCACAGTGACGTACTTCCTCCAGCAAGGCCTACACCTACTCCAGCAAGGCCATACCTTCTAATAGTGCTGCTCCCCGGGCCAAGCATATTCAAACCACTATAAGAAGTAAGGTTAAATAAAAGAAAGGGGAGGAATAGAAGGGTGTTGTAAAGGGGAAGGGACTAAGGAGGTGGTTTTCAACCTTCCTAACACTGTGACACTCTAATACAGTAGTTCTTCAGGTTGTGGTGACTTCCGACCGTTGAATTATTTTGCTACTGCGTCACAACTGCAGTTTGCTATCATTATGAATCATAATGTAAATATCTGATATGTGACCCCCAAAGTGGTTCAGAACCACTGGACTACAGCAATAGGTTAGCAAGCAAAAAACCCAAAAGATCGCCCCCCACCCAAAAAGTTAAAAAACAGAAGTAAATGTGAGAAGGGAAGGAAAAATATTGTCTAATAATACAAAACAAGTATATAATATGAGTGCATGAAGGGGAATAAAAAATAAAAACACAGAATTAAACAAATACAGTTAAATAAAACACTGCTTGAACATAAAGTTAAGGTGCCTAAAGAAATCACAACAGAGAAGCAGACACAGTGTCGAGGGAGTCCTTGGGAACTGGAGACCGTTCTAGTGTGAAGAGAGAAGGAAGCGCCCTGGACATTGGGCTCCTGTCTTTCCTGTGTATTATGTTGTGACTGTGGCTGTACTGGACATTTCAAAGGTAAAGCTCTTTTTTCCCCCCTATTTCTAATTTTCTAATCTATTTTTAAAGTACAAAACATGACACTAAGTTTTGTCCTGTGAGGTTTCTCTTTCAGTTGCCTTGATAGTCTCAACCGCCCAGTGAGGTGGATATTCTGTACGACTTTGCTGAGTGGCAATTCTGTACCACTTTGCCGAGTGGCAAACTGCAAAGTTTTCAAGGTTAAACAGCAGCGGTACTGTGAGCACTCCAAAGCTCTGTGTCTGCGAGCTGCGAGCTGTGGAGCCGGGGCTCACTGTCCTTTGTGAAGCAAAGGCAAGGTTTCAGAATGATCTAATGTGCTATATTGTTGAATCCACGTTTGAAGGTGTAGCCTAGGAACAAAACAAGGTGTGTGCAGAATTTATAAACAATGATGTGTAGAACATCTCAAGTACAAACAGATAGAGCTGGGGAAAAGGCTTGGGGTCAGCCCAGAAACAGCCAGTAGATGAAATATTAAAATATTATCTTCTGACGTTAAAAAAAAAACCCTGCTACCTATAAGCAAAATGCTCATGCTAATGTGATATGTGAATAAAGCAATGAGTATAAACTGTGCCAAGAACAAGAAGGCTCTTCCTTGCCAGGATTATGGAAACAATTCAGTCTTCTCAGAAAGACATTTTCTCAAAGAGGTAGCTAGCCAAGGTTTTCCGGGGGCTGCATGAAGGTCTTGCTGATCCCATACCTGAGTCGGGTCCATACACACACAGCGTCTGTAAAACACTGGCATCATCATTAGTCTTACCCCAGACTCCCTTGCCAACTTCCCATTCACCTCCCAGCAGCTGGCAGCTGTCACCACCAGCTCTGTCTCAAGAGCCTACCACCCTTCATTTTAATGACCCTCCAGACAAGGCAAATGAGGAAGCTCTGCGGGTCTCACCTCTTCACCTGAAAAGGAATTGAGTGGTCCATTAGCGCGAAGAGAAGCGCCTCTCTCCTCCTACAGAGGAACTGGGGCTTTTGGGAAAATGGAAAGGATGGTTTGGACCTGGGTAGAAGCATGGAACACGGAAGTGGTTGTCCAGGGCTCTAGCTCTCTGTGCAGTCCCTGTCAGTTGCTTTTTTCCTTGCCTTTGGCAAATAACTTGTCATTTGATCTGTTTTGTTGGTTTGTTTGTTTGTTTTCGAGACAGGGTTTATCCGTGTAGCCCTGGTTGTCCTGGAACTCACTCTGTAGACCAGGCTGGCCTCGAACTCAGAAATCCGCCTGCCTCTGCCTCCTAAGTGCTGGGATTAAAGGTGAGCACCACCACCGCCCGGCTTAAAAGCTTTGGCTGGCATGGTGGGGAGAGAACAGGTGGAGGGTGGTAAGTAGCAAATCCTTCTTACAGCTGACAGGAGAGCAAGAAAGAAAGCCCCTTCCCCATGCGCCCCTTGGTTTTGCCTGAATCTTTCTAAGGCAGGGAGCAACCAAGCCTGAGTATTGAACCTTTTAAGACCTTCCAGTCCTTCATCTTACTGAGGGCAAGATCTTTTGACCCGCCAGGAGCTTGGCTAGAACTGCGGTCTTTAAACCACACCATAAACAAGCCTTTAGACACTTTGGTCATCTTAGGGACAAGAATATTGAGACCTGGAGAAGAAAAAAGGAAGTGTGGACAAGCGTTCCCGAGTGGAGCATGGCTGGCTGGGCACAGTAGTCCCTATGTGCTGGGGACTTGTGCTTCTGAGCTGCTCAAGCTTGTCCCCACTTTGGCTCCTTGCAACTGTGGAAGCGGTATCATGGTTGTTGTGCTAGAGCTGGAGAAACAGTGGTTAAGATTCTCCACTTAAGTTACAGAAATGGGATTTGCTTCCAATCGGCCATCCCACTTGGTTCAGTAGCTGTGTATTTGGTTACTTAGTAGGTGTTCTGTTGGTGTCTTGAGATTTCAAGTGGAATTCAAACGCCATCAAAGGAGCAAGAGCTAGCACATACAACATACTTACATGCTCGCACGCATGTGTGCCGCATTGAAGTGCATACTCAAGCGCACACCCCTCCCCCCCACACCAACAATTAGAAAAACGGCTTCCAAATAATAGAGTAAAAACCCAAATAGATACAAATAGATTATTTCTAATGAATCGCATATGTATATGACAAAATTTAAAGGGACCGGAAGCATAGAGAGGAACGCTCCATCCTTGCCCTGTCTGCCAGTCCTTTGTGTGCAGAGCAGCTGCCCCAGCTCCTCTAATCCCATTTACTCAGACCCTGAGGCAAGAAGAGTCTGTGTTCAAGGTCAAGTTAAAGGTCAGCCTGGAGCACCTAGTCAAACTTGTCTCAGGACTGAAAGAAAGAAAGGGGGCTCTGACGACATAGCTCCATGGGAGAATACTAGCCTCGTGTGGGCAAGGCTCTGGATTCTCGTTTTTCCCTATTACTTCAAAGTGCACTTCAGATGTGGACAGTGATATGATGGGGGTGGGCACTGAGGACTCTGTCCTCTGCACAGAGTAGGGAGGCTAAGGATCTGAAAGAGCTTGGGACCAGTGGCAGCTTTCCTTCTGTGTTGTTTCTGGCTAGGTGAGTCTTCTTTGAGTCTTTTGTGTTAGGTTATTGAGTAGAGAACTTTGTCCTTCCACATTTGAGTTCTAGGTCCAGGAGTGGGTGCCATAGACAATTTGTTCTACAGCTTGGCTGGATGCTTCATGTTACTCAGCCGCACTGACACCTCTGGGTAACAATGGAAATTCAAAGCATCCCTGGACTCCTTTAGATCTTAGTCACTGTCATTGGACTTTGTCATTCCCTGGTTTCATGGGGTCAGGCTGTCTCCTCCATGAGCTGATAAAGGAAGAGGCACCCTTCAGTTCAGCGCCACAGAGGCCACTACCAGCTTCAGAGCCCAGCTGCTCTGAGCTTGCTTCCCAGCTGCTCCTGATTGGAGACTGATGTCCTCTGGGGCAGATCTGGGATGAGGAACTCCAAATCAACACAAATCTGGCTCTTTCTAGATTCCTGAATTGCCCTGGAAAGGGAGTTCCCAGGAATAGTAGGTCAACAAAAGGGGCACAGGAATGTAGGAGATGTAAGGGTAAGTTTGGAGGTTGCAGCAACACATACAACACACCACACCCAACACACACACACACACACACACACACACACACACACACACACAAAAGTAGAGAATGGTAATTTATTCTGGAGCCAAATAGGAATGGCTATGGCCCAGGAACACAGATTGAGGACACCCCAAATCCCATGTTGCAATGTGGTAACAGTTTGATGAAGTTTTTATAATATCGAAATGAAGAAAGTCATAAATAGAGGTGCTTTTAAATATATTGGTGGAAATAGTAAGTAGATGGTCGAAGCGAAGCAGAGAAATCTCAGCTACATGCTTTGGATGCTATCTGATGCTCCCTTAGCCTCTTGGTTGGTAGAGGCTAGAGTTTTATAAAGTCAGTACCTTCCCAAACATCTTTATCTGTTAGTTGCAGGATGTTGGGTCAAACACAGAGGTGGGCAAGGAATGGTTACTTAGGGGCTACAGATAAATCGTAATTAGACTCCAGACCTGTAACATTCCACACGCTACCAACGTCTCCGAAACTCAGTCAGCTGGCCATGCAGAAGGTTCAGTGGAGGGCTTAGCTTCTTTGGGGGATGTCAGTTTACACAAGACTGCTCTTGAGGAACTTTATGGCTTCCTCTGTGTGAGCAAGAAAAGTTATTGAAACTTTTGAGAGTGGAACATGGTGGCACACATACCCACAATCTCAGCACTCAGGAATCTGACACTCAAGGGATGAGAGTTCAAGTCTAGCTCTGGACTGCATAGCCCGACCCTGACTTAAGTAAATTAATATCTTGAAAATAGTTTGATTCTATGATTTCAGAATGCTATGTAACTGAGAGAACTCTGCAAAATCCTTCTGTTGGGTTGAGGAGACGGCTCAGTAGGTAGCGCCTTTGTAGGGCCAGTGTGAGGGCCTGATTTTGTATTTCAAGCCCTTTGTAAAAACCTGGTCATGCAAGCTGTGTCAGTACTGAGGACCTGAGGACAAGAATAGGAATAAGATGGAGAGTGACAGAGGACATGGGACATTGTTTTGTGGCTTCCACAAATGTGAATGGCCATGTGGATTGTCACATAGACATGCACATATACAGCACACACCCCCTACACACACACCACCACTACCACCACCACCACCATAACCTTACAAATTATAAAATGTTTCAAAAAGTAAAGAAAATCTTAAGTTGATAGAAATAGTTTTTAAAAATTTCTAACTAGACACATACATATGTACATGGCACAAACTTGAAAGGGGCTGAAGTATACAGAGATTAGAGAAAAAAGCCACATTCTTGTCCTGTCTACCTGCTTCTCGTCCTTCTTCACAGGGAGGAGCTTCCCCCAGCTCCACTGTCAGACAGGTCACACAGGTCGGACACAGGTCAGACACGGATACTTCTTCCAAAGTTACCCTGAGCATTTACTGTGGTCGGCTGTCTGTGTCTGAAGCTTTAAGCCTTAATACAAGACACTTTATGCATTATTTCTAGCCTTGCTTTTCAGGAGTGCCATTCTGAAATATCACAAAATGCAGAACCAGTGCTTTGATTCAGTTTGTTTTCAGTCTATTTGCAAAGTTCCTCATACTTCAGAATATTTATGAGCTCTGAGCTTGAAATGACATTAGCAAATTCTGACCCTTCAGCTTCAATTTCTCCAGACTGATGTTTTCCCTCCCAACAACCAAAATTGATTGTTTGATTTTATAGCTGAGAGGGTTTTTTTTTTTTCCCCTTTCTTTTCACTTGTCAATGAAGGAAGGAAGCTCACAAAGAGGAAAACAGGACTGGGTGGACTTTTACAAATAGTTGCCTGTTAACTGGAGAGGCCTAGTTGAGGGGGAGAGAGTGGAGACTTTGGCTCAGTAAGTACTGCCACAATCAGGACACTTGTGGGAGAGAGCCACGTGGCAAGAGCAGTGTATGAACACTTTGAGATTTGAAAGGAACAATTGTTTATTAATTTTGTTCAGCGTACCAGGGTGCAGCGGCTGCGAAACTCAATGCCAATTGTTCTGGGTCCAGATTGCCTCCTCCAGCTTGAAGATCAGAAATCCCTGGGAAGGAGCAGCTTGATGGAGCACTGACTGCCAGTTTTCAATCCTAGGGTGCTGATGGGCTTTGCTGTGGGAATAAGAAGGCCAATTCAGCCTCAACCATATGTGCTGTGCACGCGCACTCAGGGTTAATGTATTTTGATGTGTGTATTTCCTGTAGGATCGTCTTTCTCTGCAATACACCCAATTTTGGAGGAGTACTTACATGGACTATATAGGCTATAGAATATTAATTAATGTTCCTTCCGAGTGGAAATATATTACTCCGTCTGTGAGGTCTCTCTCAGTAGCTGGCATATTTTTATAATTCAATACTTGTTTCCTTTCTGTGTGGAATGTATTTTACTCTTAACTATGATAGCTCTCAGTTCCCTTGGAGAGAATAGCCTCTCAGATATTCAGGATTGTATGGGAGCTTTTGGGTTGTCAAATATCATCTTCTTGTAAGTCAAGTTTCAAATTCCCATTTAGTTGCTAGGTGCTTGCAATCTCCAATATTAATTCTCATTAATGCTCTGGGCTGCCAGCCACATCTGCTCAGGATATCAGTAGAAATTGGTCTGCCATGTACTGGCATGAGTTGGAACTATATGGGAAGTGTGGCTACCCGCTTGTTTGCTCCAAGGACCCTGGAAAGAGACATGGCTAAACATATAATATGAAAGGTCTTTACAAGTCATTGAATCATTTTTCCAGATTAGATTTCCAAATGTCAAAAGAAACAGCAGCTCATTAAAATTGCAGCTGTAAAATCCACCAGCACCACATGTAGAAAAGTGATTACAGAGCAAGCTTGATTAATTAGGTGTGAAAATTTAGGACCAGCGTGGTAATAAATGATAGAACTCACCCAGCAGCCTGCTTCCCTTCCATAGTGTTTCTCTGAATGGCCAATTTTCCACTTGTCTGTTGTACAGAGATCACATTTCAGAGCTGCTAAAGTTTACATCTAAATTATGGAGGCAGCAGAAGACCTCGAGGGAGCTGCAGACAGACCTTGACTTGAATTTTGCTATCCTTTTCTTGTGGCCTTGATACACAGACCATTCTGCACCTTGTTTGTTGCATCTGCAGAAGCTGAACATCTGTGCCTACCTGTCTACCTTTCTTCTGAATAGAAACGGTTATGTGAGAAAACGCACAGAATTAACTTCATGTGATTTTGTATGCAGCTTCGAGATCATTGTGTATAGGAGATCTTATGATATGTAAATTTTATGCTCATTGGTCCACATGGTTTAGAAATCTGATGTTATAGTTTATCAGGCTAATCTTTTGAAAAGAACAAAATAAATCATAAAAGTGCCTTCTTTGGGTTTTGGGGCATAGAAGGTATTGTGGATAGTTTATGAATCTCTACTATTTGAGCAGAGAGTGATTCAAAGAATAACAATGGAAAATAATATACTTATCAGGAGAGAACTACTGGTGTAAGCAAAAAATGTCTCCTTTGATTATTCAGGAGATAGTATTGTATCACGCTTCAAGGTTATATGAATCAACCAATACATGTGACTATAGTGCTGACTGATTATACAGCCCACTTCCCTTCAAGTCCCAAATGGTCTGTGACTTACAGCTGAATACTCAACCAAGCCTGGTTTCCACCTCTCAGTATTCCAGAACACCCATCATCTGGTTCCAGTATGATCCCTTGCTATTCACATCTTCAGGTCAAACCAGCCAAATTAGATTGCTCCTTGTGCATGTCCTAGAATTCCTTACATCCAAGCATTTATAATCCACGAAATGATGTCTTGAGCCTTTGCTCTATCCAAGGCATGGTGCTAGGTCATGGTGGATAAGAACCACTGACCACCTATGGTCCTTAAATTTCAGTAGCTCTTTGTCTAGAAGAACTGAAGTTTACATGGGCATTTACAGTCTCATGAAATTGCTACAAGGATGAATGCTCTGCTCTCTAGTTCCTGAAGTTCATGGCTCCCTTTTACCCAGCATTTTGACCGGTACTTCATTTTAACTACACATTCCAGCTGACTCATAGCTGTAACCATGCTTTACTTAAAAAAGTTTCCTTTCCTAATGTGCCTTTAATTGTGCTGCCCCCTCATCGTGGTTTTTCCTTGCTGTGACATTATTAAATCTCACTAACACTGTTATTATTTTGCTTTCACTATTTTTTCCCAGCTTGTCTTCTTTTCAAGCTTTGACTCTTCCATGAACTTTACATTAAAATTTCAATGGCTGTCCAGACAATACTCTGAACTCTCTGTTATTCTCCCATACCAATCTGGCCCCATTCATTCCGCTCACTTACTGTCTATGTGGTGCTGAAGACATCAGATGAAGGATACTATAATAATCACGTTCTTTCAGCTCATCTGTGTGTCATTGCTGCTACCAGAAATCACTTCTGAGTTCCACATTGCTGCCAAGTGGGTATTTAAGAACTTCTCAAATGGCAAACCATAAAGTAAATGTTCCATGTTAAAGAGCGTGAAGTTTATTCCCAGGAAACATGTTGGTGGATTGGTGAAAGTCTTCAAGGTATGTGTGTGTTGGGGGCAAAGGGAGACAGAAAAGGAGAGAGATGACTGTGTTTATAACTCAGCAAGTCAGCTCTGTTCCATCTGGAAGATATCTGGAGGTGAGTTTGAGGGAATAGGACTAGAGTCTAGGCAAGGCTGATGAAGAAGGTCTTGTAGGGATGCTAGAGAGGAGACATCACATTTGAGAGCTGGACAGTGAATAATACCTACTAACTAATTGAGGCAGAAAATGCAAAAGGAAGTAATTATGTTTGAAGAAAGCCATGATTTTAGTTATCAATGTGCTCGAGTTTTAGTTACCTGTAGAATAGTGACATGGGGCTCTGATATGTGGATCTGAAGGATACAGGATGAGGCCAAAGCTAGAAATATAGATTCAGGAGTTGTTGGCATATAGATGGTAATGAAAATGATAAGAAGGAGGACTATGGTTCCCAGGGAGCATGTGGAGTGAGAAAAACAGTGGGTGGAGGGCGGAACCCTGCAGAATGGCAGCCTTTGCTGAGCAGATGGGAGACGATGAGCCCATGGTGGGGCAAAAGAAGGAACCATCCAAGGTACAAGGAGAGCCAGGGAACATGGTGTCATGGAATACTCAAGAAGGAAGGAGTGATTAATTATTTCACAAGTATCGAGGAAATCCAGTAAGATTAAGATTTTAAATTGCCCATTACATGTGACATTTAAGAGCTCCTAAGTGACATTTTCTAAGAATACATTCAATTGGAGGTAGGAACAGCAGCCAGATTACTGAGGACTCTGGAGGAGGCGAAGAGGTTCAGTGAGGATGAGGTTTTTCTGGAAGATTGCATATGAGGAGAGATATTGGTGGGCCAGAAGCCTAGTGTCTACATGATTACAAGGGGACCGGCAGGTCACTGTACAGCTGGGACTACTCTGTGGAAGAATTTTTTGTCACTACCTCTCAGTCTCATCCATTGTCCAAAGGAGAAGTAATTCTTTTTCAGACAGAATCTCAGAGTCCTGGCTTGTCTGGTGATTCCCTTGTAACCCAAACTGACTTTGGATTCATGGGAATCTCCCTGCATCAACCTTCTGATGTTGGGCATATAAGTGTGTGGCAGCATGCTTGGCTTCCATGAGATAACTGAATTAGTAGTTAGATATGAGATATCTGAACCAGGGGAGTTGTTGTTTTCTTAATTTTTAAAATGGTTTATCTATTTTTATTTTATATACAATGATGTTCTGCCTTGCATGTGTGTGTGAGGGTGTCAGATCTCCTGAAACTGGAGTTAGAGACAGTTGTGAGCTACCACATGGGTACTGGGAATTGAACCAGGATCCTTTGGAAGAGCAGCCAGTGCTCCTAACCACTGAGCCACCTCTCCAGTCCCAAGTTGTTATTTTCTATTTCATCACTATCCAACCTAGTCCTGTAGTTCTTTAATGACATTTAGTTTTTCTAAAACCCAAACTATATGACAGATATTAATTCCTTCATTAGATTTTAAGTATCATATAATTGCAATGTATTTCTTCAATATTTACTTTTCTATATTCTATCTGTCTATACTTTAGAATATAAAGTATATAACAGAATGCTGTGAGGCCTGCAGGAACTCAATAAATAATTACTGAAGGAAATCTGACTACCAATCACAATTGTGTAGAAATATTTTGGAACTTGAGTTAACACTGAATATTTTTTTTTAAACAGAATCAATTAACTGAAGGTGACCTGCGGCTGGAATCTTTACTGTGTTTGTTGACAGACGTCTTTAGATCAGGTTCTGTTGCACACAACTGTTGGAAAAACTGAAGCTGACTTTCCCTAAAGCTGGCAGTCCTACCAGGCTATGCTGTTGAGGTTCTAAATTCTTGGGAAATAAATCTAATGGGAAGAGCTCAATTTTGGTTCATCTATCATATGTTTGATGATAAAAATCTAAACCTTACACACAAAAAATTTTAAGTCCTACTTTAGAAGTGTCTGTTATATAAACATAAGCCTA
>JADRCC010567505.1:996-27586 GCA_019843855.1 Hylomyscus alleni
AGGCTAATTTGGACAGTATAATGTCATGGATAAAATATTGAACATGAGAGCAGTTCAAAGATGCGCTTGCAAAAAGGCAATGACTTTCATCTTGTGACCTCCTTCTTGCTCCTTGACACTTTATCAAGTTTTTAAGATGAGCAGGTAGCAATGCTGAGGAGTGCAGATCATATGTAGAAATCACCTCAATAGGACCACACCCTATCACCCAGAGGAAACAAGAGCACTCTGTTTTGTAACAAGGAACTGGTTCAGAAGAAACTAGCAAGGAATTAATGGTTGTTGCTTTGGAAATCATTTGTTGATAACACACAGGAAACAAAATGAAAATAACTCACATTTGGATAGAAATGGCAAATTATCTGCAGTAGAAATAAATAGGATTTTTATAAAGGTATGACAGATAACATCAATAGAAGTACCAAGAGAAAAAAAAAAAGTAAAATGACTAGAGCAAAGACAGAAGAAACCAGGCCTTTTTTGCTTTTATAGCTACCAGAGTGCTTGACACAAATGAGATTCAGGAAGTGTCACCTGAGGATTGTCCTGATTGCATTCATGGGTAGGAGGGGCCCAAGCTGAAGCTGTGTGGCACCATCCCGTAGCAGAAACACCAAGCGTCATGGCATAAGTCAGATTATTCCTATTTTGGTTATTTTGTCATTCTTCTGTTCAGGCTCTTATCTCTCTTTTTAGTGATTCACTTGTTATAAAAGGAAACACCTTTGAACATCAAATGTAAAATATCCTTTATAATCTGTTTTCTTTACTAAAATTTTTGTAATTCAGGTGCATTAAATCAATTCAGTTATATCCTTCCTTCATTTATTATTCTTCTTCAAATATTGGCTTTTTTCTTACATTACATTTGTAAGATAATGTAGCCATTTCATCGATTTTTAAATTGATTTTCTCTTTTTGCTTCAACTCCAAAAAATTTTGGACTTCTCAAAAAATATATTGCACAAAACTCTTTTAAAAGTTCATTAAATCAATCCATGTCTCACTATTGTAAATATAGGCAGAAATAGTAAAGATTAGGAAATTTAATTCTAAATAAACACTACTGTTTACACTGTTAAACTCTTTGTAGATAAGAAAGTAAGACAAATTATATCTTCAATCATGGATCATAGCAAGAATCCAGGGGAGGTATTTTAAAGTAGATATTTCAGCTGTCATTTCTTTGTTGATAATTAATAAAAAAAAATCTGTTGTTAAAAAGTCTGACTAATAACTGCATTTCATCAGGCCATTATTTAAGAAGTTCAGCACATAATTTTTAAAACAGACGAACAATAGACTCTTCACAAACCACAATGCATTCAGAATAATGTGGTTGCAAGAGAGACTTTCACTATTTCTTTGAGGATTTCTTTCTTGTTAAGTAAAGTTATTTTGTGACATATTTGTGCAGTGGTAACCATATGATCAATCACTTCATTACACCACTCCTGTTGTAAAATAAAACATAGAATTCATATTTAAATGAAGTAATGGGGATGATTTAATATATTGAATTTGATTTTTTTTCTAGATACAGAGTTACTGAAAAGTCAAGGCTCTTTTTGATGAGAAAAAAAATAAAGAACTACAAAAGGTGAATTATGGATAATAAAAAGAAATTTAAATAAAAATTATTTTCTGAATCTCTAGAAATCGTATGCTTCTTATGGCATTCTAGGGAAAATCAGCGATATATGAACAGAATATAATAATATATAAATTGAATACAAAAGATCTATATAACTTTGATAAATAAATAATAACATGGATCAATTCATGAGCCAGAACTGTCCTAAATGGAAAGAAAATTTGACAATAGGGTGCTCATGCCAAATTAATTCTTTTTTAACAGAAAAACTAAACAACTTTGTCTCAAGACACATCACAAAAGAGAAGAGGAAATAGTCACTGAGTACCAGGCATCAATGATAGTCTATCAATGAGCAAGTAAATGAATGAATGAATGAATGAATGAATGAATGAATTTAATTTAATTAAAAACACAATAAAAGAGAAGATCAAGAGAGGAAATTATTTAGAAGATGTTAAGAAGAAAGAAGTGGATCTGGAATGATTTGAGAGAGGACTGAAGAGGGAATATGATTAAAAAACCATTTTGCAGCCCCATAGGCAGAACAACAATATGAACTAACCAGTACCCCCAGAGCTTCCAGGGACTAAACCACCAACCAAAGAGTACACATGGTGGAACTCATGGCTCCAGCTGCACATGAAGCAGAGGATGGCCTGGTGGTAGGTCATCAATGGGAGGAGAGGCTCTTGGTCCTGTGAAGGCTCTATGGTCCAGTGTAGGGGAATGCTAAGGCCAGGAAGTGGAGGAGAGGGTGGGTTGGTGAGTAGGGTGAGGGGGGACAGAATAGGGCTTCTTTTCAGAGGGAAAACCAGGAAAGGATATATCATTTGAAATGTAAATAAAGAAAATATCTAATTAAAAACATTGTATACATTTCTTGTAAAATTATTAACTATTATTTTACTTCAACAATTTGGATCTTTACAAACTTCCAGCAAAATTTGCCTGTGGGAGCCCCAAAAATCTAAGGTTTCTGATTGCATTTTCAGACAGAGCACTATTTTTTCGGGCATGGATCCAATAAAAGATCCACTAGCTGTGGACAGTTTACATCATCAAACTGTGTGCTTAAAATCATTCATCAGCCAGTCACTAGGAAAGCTGTGGCCATCAGCCTGAGTTCTCTATAGTGAGAGTATGGGCAGAGGTTCGCTATTTCCTCCATAAGTATGCATTCAACTTCTGGTTCCCACTGCAGATGGAAACAACTCTAACCTTATCTGGAAACACTTTACCTTCTAGCAGTCTCAGGTACACAACACTTTTAATAACTCTAAATGCTGTTTCCTTTTTCTTTATTACAAAGGTAGGATGAGCTAGCCAGAGGACATGTAATTTGGAGCTGACAAAGGAGTTCCTTCTGCACATAGAGTCTATCTTCCATAAGTACATACAGTACCTAGCAGCTTACCAATAAAGTGCACATTGCACACGACTGCGTTAGATATAAGGACTATCAATCAAACAGACAACAAGATTATCTTTGCTTCTGCTTCAGGTTTCTGACATTCCCCTTAAAACCTGGACTAAAGCAAAATGATTCCATCCTATTTCCTTGCCTCCTGGATGTATCAGTAACGGCTGCTTAAAACAGTTCTCTGTCTGTTTGTTTTTATCAGACTTTTTCGTATGATGGGCCTCATTGATCTCTAGGTCACTCTACAACTTTTTTCTTTGTGGAAAGTTGGGGAGGATTCCCTGGATATCTAATAGAATGAGAAGACTATGATTGGTTCTTCCACACACTAGCTTCTAAAGTCTAAAGCAAGCTTTCATCACTATGATTGGAATGAAGAGTGAAGATTGTAAATAAGACCAGACAAATGGCTGTAATTGGTCCGAAAAGGGTAATTTATTCATCTGAAATATGAAAGTTGAAAGATGCACATACCACTTCGCAGTATATCCTATCAATCTAAAAAGTCAAATAGTAAATAGTCTGTGCTATAAACTCTCTTGTGTTGTCGCCTTTGGCATTAAAGCATGAGGCTTTATAAAACTTTTGTCCCCTCTACTTCCTTGTTTATTTTTGGTTGTGCAGTTTAACTTGTAATCAACTGAGTCACAGAGACAAGTAGGCATGGTAGACACAGAGGAGCTGCAGTGATGGCAAGTGGCAAGTATGCACAGAGCTACAGGCTCAGATGTGTGAGAAGCAGCCCTGAAAGCCCATCAAAAGTCACAGACATTCCAGCAGCAGTAGACATCTTGTGTCTGCTAAAGCTTGGAGACAGGAGCTGTAGGTATCTGACACCTTGGCTCCAAACCCGTTTGTTTTCAGGAGTTATCCAGAAAAGAAAGAGGCTCACATTATATTTCCAGAGTACAGTCTGAGTGGAGACAGGTACACTGAATAAACCATTAGTAACAAATTGTAGAGGCAGTTGGTCAGCCATCTACCTGGTAGCTGAAAAGAAGCTAACTGTTGGCAACTAGTCAACACAGGAAAAGTGGTGAACAGAGTACAGAGAAGGCAAGTGGGAAAGGACAAAAAGTTTCAACCAAAAGCAATCCAGCAAATAGTGAGCTAGGGCACTAAACATTTCCAATCACTGAGGGTTTCAGTATACATAAACTTCTTGAAGGCAGCAGAGCTTGTCAGGTACCGTTGCTAATACCCGAGGCCCGGATGAGGACTGCAGATAAGTAGATACGTTCTGTTGACAGTCTAGATACATGCTTTCTTCTGTTCTCCCCCTTGAGTGTTAGATTTCTAAATAGTTTTTCATTATAAACCAAATTATAATATAAATGAACTTATTTGTCTTTTTGCTGGCAAGAAATATCAAGTACACATGTTGTGCGATGTTTGCCATAATAAATCTAATGCAAGTATTTCATCTATCTTGTATTCGTTATCAGAGAGCTGCTTTCACAATGTGTTTGAACATGCTGTACAATGACTTTAGTACACAGAGAAACAGTGAGGTAGCTTATTGAAGTCATTACAGTCTTGCCTAATGAGTTTGTTGGGGAGGATCACAATTGCAAACTTCTTGCTCGCCAGTGCTTATTTTCTGCTAATGTTTTATGTCCTAACTGCCTTTGTGCATATTGTGGAATAAATAGCGCTGAGGAAATAAATACAGATAAATGGCACTGAGGGAATATCTTTATACAGAAAGGATGTGTTCTTCAAATTCATTAAAATCTGCAGTAACAACTGATGGAACCAAAGTACAATGTATTCCTGAGGGCAGTTTTAGGTGATGTGTACTTTTCAATGATGGTTTAGGTACCATCCAGGTAATAGATTAATACAATATTAACTGAAAGAGAGGTACCAATATTTTGTTGTTTACTTTTATTCTACTATTCATTTATATCTTATGTTAATCATGTGTTTAAATATAAAAATATGCCTTTGTGTATTTAAAATATGCATGAAGTAATAAGAGATAAAATCAAATGGGAAGAAATTAAGAATAAAGAGAGAGAACAGAAAAAAGGGGGAAAGAAATACGAGATAGATACAGTTCTTTATTGACCTATTTCATTCAATAAACATGCCACAGAATGTAAAGGAGATGACAGCTTTTATATTATTTTTGAGTAACTTTAGTTCTATCCACAAATATTCTTCATTGTGTGGCATCCTTCCATTCTTGTGATGCCAGTCTCTAGCGACAGACAGAAAATTCCTTTGCTTGCATCCTCTGACGCCTTTCATAATGAACACACTGGAAGGCTATCATTGATTCTCTTGCTAGAAGGTAAAGAAAGTTTCTGGTAGACATGTTGTTATATTTCCCTAAGTAAAATAGTCTGCCTATTTAAGGGAATATCACTGAATACTTTAGATTGTAAGAGTGGATGCTTAAGCATACGTTTGGAATTTATTATTGTATGAAAGGGATGCAAGCTTCCATTTAGACATACACATGTTCCTAGCAGTCACTTCCTTATAATGATTCTCTTATCATTATTTTGCTACAGCACCTCCAGTAGGATCTGAGTTACAAGTTCCACAGACTGAGGCGATGGTGGGACAGCAACAGGGTACTTACATATAATAAATAAATAAATAAATATATTTTTTTAAAAAGACAAGGTTTGCTAGGCAGTGGTGGTACACACCTTTAGTCCTAGCACTTGGGAGGCAGAGGCACACAGATTTCTGAGTTCAAGGCCAGCTTGGTCTACAGAGTGAATTCCAGGACAGCCAGGGCTACACAGAGAAATCTTGTCTCAAAAACCAAAAAAAGACAAAAGAAAACGAAAAAATTTAAGGTTTGCATAAATTAAAATATATATTATCAAATATTACATCTCAGTGCATTAACAAGTAAAATTCCTGTGAACATTGACATGGATTTTATCTGGTAGATTTTTAGATGGTTTGAATTCTTAGAGTAATTACACTGATATCAGAAAATCCAAGAGTTTAACACCGTTCCAGTCTATTGACCATATTCAGATTTTAACAACTATCAGTACAATATTATGGACATATATATCTTTGTTTTATAATTTTGTCATATGTGTGAGAGTCAATATAAAGGACAATTCTCTTATTCTTTCCTTCCATTTTGGACTCAGACAATCATGTCCTCTTTCCTAATCCCTTGAAATCATAATTGCTGTCAATACAGCATATGACATATTGAAACATGTCATATGCTGTAGTTGGGTAGCATGTACTGAATATAGCAGTTATATGTTGCTTGCATGATATAATCCTTTCTTGGTTTAAGTTTGAGGGAATAATCTGTTGCAACCTTTTCTCTGTCCAATCACATTAGGGCAGTGACAGGCCTGTGATTGGACAGGAATAGAGAGGTGGAGCTAGAGTTGGAGGAGGAGAAAGGTCAGAAGCAGGAGGGGAAGGATCTTCATCATGGAGTCAGAGGAGGATGAGGAGTTAGACCCCATCTGGTTATAAGAACCAAGTGAAGGATTTTACAAAGTAGATTAATTGGGTTAGAACATTGTCTTTATTATTTGGTTCTGAAATTATTGTACTGGCATCTTGTGATCTTATTATTATATAAACCTGATTGGATATTAAGCCTTAAGAATCATACATTACCTACCAGGTCCTAGGCATTAGCCAGATAAATGATTGTGGGGATGTGTAAGGCATTGCATGTGAGCAAGATGTTGCTGCTAGTTGGGAGAAACTAGGAAGAATCCACTGAAACTTAGTGATGAGGCCGGACGTACCAGCATTAGAATGTGTTGAGGCAGGAAAGGGAGTTTGCAGGGTGGATTCATTTTTTTTTAATATTCCCACAACAATTATCAATTATCAATTCCCTGATGAGATATACAAATATCATGAGAGGTAGAACAAATAAAATGCCTTCCTTATCACTTTCTGTAATGTTATTCTGTGTTTGGATACTGTATAGAACTGCAGACGTAGAAGATGAACATTCCATCATAACTAGTTAACAACAGGCTTCAGAAAAGGTGCTATATTATCCAGTCTTGTAAATATTATGCAGATATTAGCCTTGTTGGAGAAGGTAAGTCATTATGGTAGGTCAGGCTGTAGGTTACAAGTCTAAAATACCATTTCCAGCGTGTCTCTCTGCATTCTCTTTTGGATCAAGTTGTAACCTCTCTTCAGTATCTTCTACCTTATGCAACTCTGCCATGATGGACTCTCATCCTCTGAAACCATAATCCCAATTGAACTCTATGTTTTATGAGTTGCCTTGACTATAGTGTATTTATCACAACAATAGAAAATAAATAGAGAGAATTTTTTTTTCCTACTTTAGCTATTAAAAGATTATTCTCTTCTGCAAACAGGACTCATGGTACTATAATACCCTGAAAAATATGTAGAAGGGAAAACAGAAACCTAGTAAATTCGCTTCTAGGTTGCTCCTCAAGTCTTATACAGTTAGGACAGCTGCGACTTAGGCTTATTAATTTAAAGTTATGTTCAGTATTTCTTTTTACTTATATGTAGGATAAGGTAGACAAATCTGAGCTCATTTGTTATGCCTGTGACTAGATATATGAGCTGAATTTTAGTGACGCGTCTTGGTTAGTGAGCTTTGACAAACTATTTTAAATAAAAGATTTAAATTTATTATACAACCTTAAAATGTAGGGAATTTCTGTACTTTAAAAAGTGAAATAATAATGCAAAGCATCCTCTCTGGAGATCTCTGATCGCTGCCTAAATAGAAATGTTACATGTGGGATTTGGAGAATATTAATTATGCCATTTTCTTCATTAGTATTCTCTACATCAACTACAACTGAGTTCTCTGATCATTTTTCTGGATTAAGCATCACCTTTGTGAGCTGATAAGGCAACTGCTTAGGTAGTTTTGTATTTTTTTTAAGTGTCTTCACCATTATACAATATAAATATATTAATGATACTTGGGAAATGTGGTTTGATTCATTGAAACATTTTAAAGATTTTTAAAAGAATTATAAAATTAATAATATAATACCCAATTATGTTGATTTCTGGTATTAATTGAAACTTTAAATTTAGCTAAAATTTGTATCAGATTTTTGTAATTTGACATAAAAATACAAATGATAATTTTAATTTATAGTTAAAAAATTTTTTGCTTCAGTACTTCTAGTTTTTGTATAACCTAAAAACATTGCTAATAAGTTAAAACAAAATATATAATCGATATTTCCATGTAAAATAGCAATATCTATGCTGAATTTAGCTTATATTTTGTAAAAGCAGAGGACATATTAGCTATTGCAATTGATTTTATTATAGTAATCAATAGGTAGTATCTGGAATTTAATATCAAATAGCCTGTGTGTATTTTCATTTAGTTTCTCTATGTGTGTGTATATGTGTGTGAGAGCTAAGTGTGTGTGTTTGTGTGTGTGTGTGTGTGTGTGTGTATGAGCCTATTTGTACAAATATTTTTGCAAAGTCTAGGTCAAGCTATATATTTCCCTGAATAAGTTTCTATTTTGAGTCAAGTTCTCTCACTGAGCATGGGCTTCCCAGATGCAGCCATCCTTGCTGGCCAGCTATGTTTAAGGATTCTTTTATGTTCAGTATACAAGTACTGAGAGTACAAGCAGGCTTGGCTTTCTACGTGTATGGAGAGGATTGTGTCATCATGCTTACATGGCAAACAGCTTAGTCACTAAGCTATGTCACCAGCTCCTGTGTTGTTATTTTTTAAGTAAATATATGCCTCTGTATGTATATGTGAAAACACTTTAACTCTGCATAAATGATAGAGTAGAAAAAAATAAAGAAAATGATTAGTGGTTTAAATCCTGTTAGTATTTTTAATGACAACATTCAAGAATAGCTACAAATGTGTGTGAATTGGGAATTCAAAAAAAAAATAGAAAAAAGAAAAGAATATTTCATTCATCTATGGAATTAACATAGTCTAGCAAAATAAAATTAATTGTCTTAAAATTATTTGAATATTCAAAAAGAAGAAAATAATACCATCCTTATTTTCTTTCTTTTTCTTTTTTTAAAATATAGAATAGAGTTTATTTAGGATATGGGAAGGGGAGTCAAGAGGGTAGTAGGGGCAGAGAAAAGAAGAGTGAGAGAGCGAGTAGAGGAGCAGAGGAATAAAGGCAGCCATGAGCACATGAAGAGAGAGGGGGGAAAGGAAACAGAGAAAGGGCAAGAGAACAAGGGAGGGACAAGAGCCCATCCTTATTTTCTTATTTCTCATAATTAAACTCAGTGTTTTAAGGTTTGGATCTCATAGAAATGCATCATGCTCCAAAAACTAAGCCAAATTAAAATATTCTTCCTTTTTTTTTTTAACAAAACACCTAATCAATGGTGAACATTAATGTATAGTAGTGATATCTTCTCATGCATCATGTTCTAATTGTATTAGTTCTTCAATTTTATGTGCCTTTTTTACCTAGTAATATACCATACATAATATCAGACATATACATGAGTATATATGTGGGAGGTTCACTTGTATGTGTCTGTGTTTTTAGCTGCAATTTGAAATTATCTAGCCCATGAGAAATACAAAATAATTGTTTTATTTTTCTCTGTCTTTTTATTATTTATTTATTTATTATTATTTATTATTATTTATTTATTTATTATTATTTATTAATTATTTTTATTTACATTTAAAATATTGCTCCCCTCCCAGCCCCCCCTTACAGAGTTCTCCTCCCACCCCTTTCACCTCTGAGAGTGTGCCCCTTTTATCCCCCTACTCTTGCTCATCAAGTCTTTATAGGATTATGGGAATCTTCTCTCATTGAAGCCAGACAAGGCAGCCCTCCGTTATATTTGAGTGGGGTCCTCAGAAACATCTATATATGCTCTTTGGGAGCACCCAGGAGTCCCAGTTAATTGATAATTTTGGTCTTCCTATGGGGTTGACATCCCCATCAGTTCCTTCAGTCCATCTGCTAACTCTTCCATAGGTGTCACTTACCTAGGTTCAATGCTTGAATTTGAGTAACATCTCAGTCAGCTGCTGATAGAGTCTTTCAGAGGACAGTCTTTCTAGGCTCCTGTCCTGTCCGCAAACACAACATAGCTTCAGTAATAGTGTCGTGGACTGGAGCCTGCCCATGGGATGAATCCCAAGGTGTCCTGTCACTCATCAGACATTCTGTCAGTCTCTCTTCCATTTTTGTTGTGGCATTTCTTTTATAAAGGAGCAATTTTGAGTTGAACATTTTATAGGTAGGTTGGTGTTCCTATCTTTGCACTGGGGATTCTGTCTAACTACTGGAAGTGGTTTCTTTAGGTTCTAGCTCAACACTTTGAGCATTTCAGCTAAAGCTACTCACATTGACTCCCAGGAACTTCCCTTATCCCAGGTCTCTGGGACTTCTGTGGTTCTTGCCAACCCCAAACCCTAGTGGCTGCATATTCTCATTTATTCTCTTGGCCCCATACATAATCCTGCCCTGCTTTACCATTCTCTGTCCTCCCTCTGTCTGCATCTCAGAAATATTTTGTTCCCCCTTCTAAGTGAGATTACTTTTTAAAAATATTTTATTTATTTACAATCCAGCTTTTGCCCCCCCCCACCTTCTGGTCTGCCTTCCAACAGTTCATCATCCAATTCCTCTTCAAGTAGTTCTATTTCCAATTTTCTGTGGAACTGCCAGATTGATTTGTAGAGTGGTTATAGCAGTTTGCACTCTATCACCAGCAATGGAGGGATATTCTTCTTTTTCTATATCCTCTCCAGCATGGACTGTCTCCTGAGTTTTTGATCTTATCCATTCTGATCCCTGTAAAGTGATATGTCAGGGTCATATTGATTTACATTTCCCTGATGGCTAAGGGGCTTGAACATTTCTGTAAGTGTTTCTTGGTCATTAAAGATTCCTCAGTTGTGAATTCTTTGTTTATTCTATCCCATTATTTAATTAGGTTATTTTGGTTTTAGGGAGGTTAGCTTCTTGAGTTTATAAGCATCCTCATTTTGGCCTTCTTATTTCACTTCTTAGGGTTTGTGGGGTTAATCATGGGTATTCTGTACATTTTGGCTAATACTCACTTATCAGTGAGTAGATACCATGCATTCCATTTTGGGTCTGGGTTACCTGACTCAGAATGATATTTTCTATTTCCATCTATTTGCCTGCAAAATTCACAATGTCCTTGCTTTTAATAGCTGCAGAGTACGCCATTGTGTAAATGAACCACATTTTCTGTATTTGTTGAGGTTTCTCAGTTTAGCAAAGTATACTGCAAGTTTGGTAAAGATCTTCACTAACTCTATATTTGATAGAAGGAAAATATCCAAAATAAATAAAAAATTCAAGAAGTTAGACTGACTCCCTATCATCATTTTCTATCAAAAGAGTGGGGACTAAATCCATGGACTTCCCTTTTCCTTAACTTTCCTCTCTTCAATCCTTCTATATACATCTTCTTTTCAAATTCATGCTATCTTTTTTCTTACCAATTCTATTGTATTATACAGAGAATATATATATATATATATATGTATATACATCTATATATACATATATATATTCACACATACACATACACACACACAGACACACACACACAAACACACACACACATACACACATGTATATATGGTCTAATATAACCTAGTCAGTATGTATGATGTTACTCCTACTTATGTTTTCAGGGTTTTGATTTAATTCTTTTGGCTGTTCCAAAGATAATAATAAAAAATATTTCCACAAAAGTTTTTGTTCAAAATTTCTCACTAACACAAACAAATCAGACACAGAATGGCGGGAGACATGATTTAATGTTTAATCTCTCGCTGGTCTTCAATGGTTTTATTTCATATAGAGAAATACTAGGTTTCTCAAAATATGCAGTAGCTACTCTTCTGTCTTTAGCTGAGTGGTACTCCATTATAACAGTAGGTCTGGCAAAGAAGAACGATGTGGTTCTTAAGATTTCTTTGTAAAAGCCTACAATTTAGTCTAAGGCAGCAGGCTTACTGTGCAACTTATTGTGGAGTTTCCTGACTTATTATGCAGTTCTTAGAAGCTTATTGAGTGTCCCCATTGTCACACTTCATGATTTACCAAGCAATACAGAGGAGCTTATCATATAGCTTGATAGCACAATTGTGATTTACTATGAAATGGTTGTTCCAATCTGTTTCTGCAAAGGAAAGAGATTATTCAATGCTTCCTAATTGTAGACGAGCCTCACCAGACACTTTGCTTTCAGTACAGTCAGTATCTAAGAGGAGTTCAATGCTTCCTTTGAAATGGGGAATTTTCTTCCTTCAAAATGTTCATCTATCCAAATCACTGCCTTAAGTCAGCTCTGAAAAATTGAAAAGCTGTTTCTACGTTAGGTAGTATTGCAGTATGATGACATATCAATTAATTTTACTGGTATTTACAAATTTCTATTGTTTTAAATACATTGACACTGCTATCTTAGAAAGAAGGAAGTTTTTAAAGTTGTTTTTATGATATTTGGGTTAAGTATTTGCCTCTATTTTATTTAACATTATTAAAACTAATCTATTTAATTTGTATATTAAGAGCATAAATCTACAAAAATTTATATGTTCAAAAATATGTGTTCAATTTTTACTCTAACATATGAGTAAATCCTATTTTTAGATTGTTAAGATTTGTTTTTTTATGTATTTATGTATTGATTTTAAAGTTTCTCATGGATTCTATCTATGTATGTTGCCAACGTAAATTATGAACTACTGAACTCAAGGAAAACTTCCACTTTAGATTTTGTATACAACATACGCCCCTGTGCCAAGGTATTTCAAAATTCTATACTATTATTCTATTCTATTAAACAGTTCATATTATTTTCATCCAAAATTAATCAATAATATAACAGTTTAATGAAATTAATTTGATATTTATTTCCCAATATTTGAACATTAAAATTTTCACTCTCAGTAGTATTTAATATCTCTCTATATTTTATACGTAGCTAATATCAATTGTATAACTATTACTCATAGTTTAAATATATTAATTTCTAAGATTTGTTCAAGGTCCATATTTAGATTATATAGCAGAAAAATTACACTTTCCAACTTATTTAAAATTTTCCAGCTTAAAAAATATACATATTCTGAAAATGATTTTTTAATTTGTTTTTAAAAACATACTTCAGTTGTAGTTCAGTAACATTTAATTTTTACCAATTGGCATAAATTTAGAAAACAGTTGCTTAAAATTTCTAACATTTGTGGCCTATATTATCTGAAAAGAAATGCTAATAAATATATAAGATTATCACAAATCACAAGAACTTGTATAATGGAGCTAAATTAAAATAGTATATTTGCTTTGCAGAGAATTAAGTTGAAAGTGCATGATTAAGTATGAACAATCAAAGGTACACATGCCTTCACATAAGTTTTATCCTTTAGGTCTTTATAATAACTGAAATGACTTGCTTTCACAGTCAGTGAAGTGTAGTATGCTGTGATTTAAACTGTAAATCTGCTTTGAGTATCTTATGTAGGATTTGACCTACAACAGTCTGTTTTTCAATTAGTCTGTTTTAAAATTTCTATATTTTGTCTTATTGTTCTCATTGGATATAATATCTTACAAGATTTGCTTATAGACTAATTAATGGTGTAGGGTGTAGTTAAAGTATTGGGATTTTTGTTGTTGTTTTGCTTGTTTGATTTTTGCTTTTTGTTTTTGGTTTTTCGAGACAGGGTTTCTCTGTGTAGCCCTGGCTCTCCTGGAACTCACTCTGTAGATCAGGCTGGTCTCGAACTCAGAGGTCTGCCTGCCTCTACCTCCCAAGTGCTGGGATTAAAGGCAAATACCACCACTGCCTAGCCAAAGAATTGATTTTTAATAGTATGTTTGTATCATTTTACGAGAAGAACTTTTGTAATCCAGTCTTATTTTCCTTTCTTCATCTCTTTGTCAGCATTACATTTTAATCTTTGATAATGTCACTATCAGAAACTTGTAAGCTTCCATATATACTTACTTTCTGAAAGATATGGATGGTTTTTTGTGCTATGAAAATTGAGACATTTTGCTCTGATAACATCTTGGCTGGACACTACCATTGGATATAGTTATTTAAAAGCCTTTCTGACTTCAACTATTATTTAGAATTTTTACTTTCAAAAAATGTTTTCTTTTTGGTAACTCAATGTTGATTCTAGGAATGTTATCAAAATAGTGATAAAAGAATGTTATATTCTCCATTTTGTTAATTTACTATTTTCTATAATCTGTTTTCCATTAGACTATCATGAGTTAAATTTGTTAATAGTATTATAAAGAATTACTGGGAAGAAACAGAGACCTACTAGAATTCTATAGGTTTTGTTATATGAGAATATGTCTTCTCATGACAACACATCTTGAAGTACCTGGAAAAAGTTATAGATTTTCACATCAGTCTCACGAGATGAGCTCAGTTCTTTTCTTTATATCATGCAATTAACTGTTTGTCCTCATCTCTTCCTATTCTAACAGAACAGAAATCTTTTTAGTGATGTAATTTATATGTAAATAGTTTCTAACTCTCATTACACTGCCTATGATTGTTGTGAATGCCTATGTGTTGTTGAATAGTCTGTCCTCATTATTAAAATAAAAGAAAATAGAGATGTCTGTAATATGTTGAAAGATTATGTGCTCATGTGCATTTATGTGGTTATGATTTTTAGCAATGATTTGATTTTTATTTTCTAATTTTCTTTTAAGTTTTCATTATATTAGATCATTTTTAGGTAAGAAAATAGTTGAATAAGCTTAGAAGAAGACATATACTGTTATTTTTGGATAATACCCCATGGTTTAGAACTTAGTAAATTTCTATTGATTTCCCAGTTTGCAACCTTGCAAGTACATACTCTTCTCAAGGACATGTAACTAATTTTAGGTGGTTTTCCTTTATATTCACCATCTCGCTCAAAAAAAAAAAAAAACAAAACAACTCTTGTTTTGGGAACTTTTGCTCTGAACAGGAAAATATACACCTATGTAATGTTCATAGTATCACAATTGCAAAATGATAATAAACAATCCAAGGACCTTTTGACACATTTCTTATAATTTTTATTTGTTAGTAAGTTTCAAAGTTTTTATTGGATTTCTGCTATAGAGATGGGACTGTTCCATAAAACATGGTGAGGTGAGTAACTTAATTATTGTGTGGAATAAAGAATATATCTCATAAAAATCCACCGCTTCAGACTTGAGTTAGGAATTTCTATAGTCTTAATTTTCTAAATTGTACCTTTATTCTTTCATGCAACTTAGGGTATTAAGTAGTATTATGTCTAAAAATTACTTCATTTATTTCTAACTATATTTTCTGGATTACTACTCACAAGTTTGCAATTTCTCGGAAATCATCATTCCCACATAGCTTGAGATTTGAAACTCACAAATTATACCTGACGTTATTGGAAGTGAAGAAAAATTTAAAGATCTTCTTGTGTGAGTAATTTGGGGAAGTGTCATAATCTCCTTGAAAGACTTCTTGAAATGTCTTTACTAAATGTGCCGGTACACAAGCAGATTCATCTTCAAAACCAAGATTTTACAATACTATTAGCTTTCTCTGTGGAGTACAGCAATTCTGGATGAAAATTTCATGTTTCTGTGTTGTGAAACCTTTCTACATATAAGAAACAGACCAAACTGACTAGCAATGTGGTTAAAATACTAATACTGAGAAGTAAATATGGAACATAGAGATTTCCAGAGACACACAAGGTCATCATCCATACAGCTTCTGTCCTAGTAATATATATTGTCCATATAGTCTATATACATATATATATTTATACATATATTCTAATACAAGTATTTATTTTCCAAGAAAAAGAATCTTGTTTCTTCAGAAAGCTCTAGTCTTTGATGTTCTCTCTCCAGTGAGAAGGAGGAATGGTTGTCTATGTCTCTTATGTAAGATCAGATACTAATGGTGTTGTCATTCTTACTTATTCCAGCAGCTCTTTGAGGAGCTCTGAGCCTACTCTTATCCTATCAAAACATTGGTATTAGGACAAAGTGAGGCATGAGGAATTACTAAGAAGGTATTTTGTAGCAAACTAATAAGTGTTCAATTAGTTGTCTCTAATCTAGAAAGCAGTAATAATATATAAATGTAAAAATCCAAGATTTTACTTGCTTGTAAGTTTACTTACGGGTGATCAGGTTAAACTGAAATGAAATCTAGTGAAACCAAATTATTATTATTATTATTATTATTATTATTATTATTATTATTATAAACGCAATAGTTTTGTTAAGGAAATTATTATTTTATCAAATGAGATATATTTTTGTTCTAGACTCATTAGAGAATATTGTCTGATTTTGTCATTAGTTTACAACTCTGTCAGTATTATTATTAGCTAGGACACTATTATTTTATTTGCATGTATTACTTCTCAAACTATTTTTTAATCAAGTAAAAATGTCCAAAATATGATAGAAATATTCTTACATTTTCCAGTTCTTCAGCTTTGAAAACATTTCAAACAATATCTCCAAACAACTAAGATATACTTTAGGAACTATAATAGAAACAAAAATTTATTGCATAATCTGTGCAATTATTATATATTTGAAAACATGGCCAATCTTAAAGGTTTGTAAATGGGAGTGTCAGATTGTTTATTTAGAAGATAGGATAAGCCTTATTAAATGTCATAAAATACTTTCCAAAAATATGTAAACAAGATAGAAATTATGGAATGTAGATAGATAATGACCATGCATGTTAGCTTCAGATATATTTGTACCAATTAACATACAAATACTATGAATATATATACATATATATTATATGTTCATATATATGCACACAAATTCAAATCTTTTATACAAGCACACATGTATATTCTTAGATATATGAGCATACCACTGATACCACATAAAGAAAAATGGCATATTTCATTAAAACAAAGTTCTGTGAGAGCATAGCATTACTCTTTCTAAGTAATATGATGCCCTGTATTTTATGAATCTATCAAATATCTGTAAAACAATAATGAACTCAATTGTCACTACAACAAAGACTATCTAATTACTGTCATTTGATGTTATGGCTTTATATGCATGTATTCCAAACATAAAATCGTCAACTAGCTAATGAAATAATGTAAACATTAAAATTTCATAAGGTTTTGTTTGGAAATCATGTTGGTGAGACCATATGGTGTGGCTACTAACTTTACTAAAAGATAGAATTTCACAGCAAATTCCCTGATCCTCTGGATCTTAAAATCTTTCCACACCTTCTTCCATAATGTTCCTTGAGTGTTGGGTGTAGAGTCACTAGGCTCCTCGACTCTGCATTTTGATTGGTTGTGCTTTTCATATGGAGTCTCCATCTTTTACAAAGATAATTTTCCATGGTAGTAGGTGAGGAGCTGAACAAAGGTGATACCAATGCAGATGGCAAAATGGGTGGGAAAAGCCCATGATGCGTCGGCTACCTTAGGAACTATAGAGACCTGAGGAAAGCCAGGGTAGGAGAGATTGGTCTTTCTTAGGAGAAGCATAACAATTGGCTATCCAATGCCAAATAATCCATCCAACAAATACATACAGGGAACATTATACAGACAAAGCAAGTTATATTTTTGAATATATGGTTATACACAGAGAGATATTTGAATGAAGTAACAAATAATGAAAATGGAAGCCATGAATTTGAAGGACATGTATGTTGAAGGAATAGGAGGGAGAAAAGGGAATGAAGAAATGTAATTATATTGTAATATCAAATAAAATAATGATAAAATTATAAACTTATTTGTATTTTAATGAAAATTATTTTAGAATCAAAGGTTATTGGGTGGCTAAATGTACAATGAAAATATACTGGAAAGTTAGATCAACTTATAATACTCAAAATATTTATGAAAATAATTAAAAAATAGACAAACACTTGTGTTCAAATTAATGGAATTATTTGATCCAATTAGAGAAACAGTGATATATATTTTATATAAAATTTTGGCACATAGACACAAGTATGGCCAATATCCATTTAAACATTTAACTAGAAGACCCTAATAATCTGTTTCTTTTATATTACTGCAAATTTCCCAATTCAAAAAGAACATATATCTTATTTTAACTTTATATTGTTCTTCATTGAAGCTGTTATATTGTTTTACAAAGAAAACCTAGAAGGAATAATGAAAATTAAAATTTTCAAATATGTTTTATCTAGTTATGAGGCAATGTACTTCTCACTTTCTCTCGTATTTTCTCAAGTCTTGGATTTTAATCCCTCTGGAACAGAAACTTCTGTCTTCATCCAAGAATCTCTGCTTGCAGCTGTTGTTGATCCTCTGCTTTTCACGTTTAGTTCCAACAGTCCATGCACAGCTGTGCAGTTGAAGGGATTAAAAGTTAGAATATTGTTTTGGAGGAAGTATGCACTGTTGGCAGGAAGAAAAACAGTTTCCAGCTCCACAGAGTTCATGAACGTTAACTTCTATCTCCTGAGGTAATCCTTCCCCAATTACATATTCTTGAACTCCTAAGATGAGCAGCCTCTCACTTTTGATGTAGGAAATAAAGTATTTCTTGCCTTTAGCAATAATAAAATCTATACAGAGAACGCTACATCCCATGGACTAGAAGCAGTACTACAAAATACCATGATACAGTGCCTGGAGCTCTTGAAAAGAATTTGGTACTAATATATAAATTGTGCTAAAGGAGAAAAAAAAGGGAAGAGCAGAAACAAAGGTTTGAGCTCTTGTTGAAAGTGTTTCTGCATGTAGAAAAACATCGTTCAACAATCAGAACTTCTCCCAAATTTGTCATTAACCAGTATAGGGTGAAAAACTGTAAGAAACCAGTAAACCCATTGGGAAAGAAAGCATGTGTATTTCTCTCAGAATACATCGAAAACAGTAATGAAGTGTATTCTGGGAAGGAAAGATATCTACTGAGTCAAACTCCAACCTTCTTCTTATTTAAACCATAAGTACCCCAAACAAGTGATATTTCTTGGGGCATACTGTATGTGCATTGAGAACAGACTGCGAGTAGTTGTAAATATTAATTATTTAGCATAGCATAAAGCATTTTAAACAAGGAAAACCTAGAGTATAAGAGAGAAGAACAGGTGCAACATGCAGTTAAAAAAATTAATTACACATGCATTTGATCCTTTAAGGATTCTAAAATTTAAAATTTTTAGAATAACAAAATATATTTAGAATTCTGTGAGTGGAAGTTTATTTAAAGCAATGAAATTCCTGAAGGAAAAAAATTATATTTGTCAGAGTAAAAATTAGTAATATGGATTAATAAAACATCACTAGTATCAACAAAATATTTGTTATTTTCTTCCGTAGTACATATTCTAACACACATTTGTGTATATGTTCATAATCTTTGAACTTGCAATACAAATCTACTATTAAAAATAGCTAAGCAGCTTGGTAGCCAATTCACAAAATACAGTGATATATATTTCATAGCCATAAAAGATGGCTATGCATTGCATTCCAAAGAACTATAGGCAAAATGTAATGCCTGCTGGAAAAGAGATCATGACTTTCCCAGGGATGAGATCAAATATTGGTTGCCCAGTGTAGAATGATCATCCCTGAAACTATACACACACAGACACAGACACACATAGAGACATAGACACAGACACACACACAAATACATACATACATGCCTAGTCAGAAGATCATATTTATGCATTTATACATACATAAGTATATGTATATGTATATAAAAATAAAAAAGAAATAGAGTCCAGCTACATGAAAACAGGTGGGTGTTGAAGGAGCTAGGGAGAGTTTAGAAGGGGAAAATTTTATGTAATTTTATTTCAATATACTGCAAAAACACATTAAGCATTATAAGATAATAGCAACATTTGATGGTGGACATAGCAAGCTTAGTAACTTATTCACTCTACTCAGAATAATAAATTGGAACAAGTACTTATAAATAATTTTTCATCAACAGTGAAGTCAGATCATTTCCAATCCTTTTCATGCAATGAAGAAAAACACTTTAGAATGTACATAAAATAAAATTCAAATGAGAATCTTGCACAACGAAAAAAAAGTATGAAAAGTAGACTATGCGAACGTAATCTGTTAAATTCATCTAATAAATAAAGATGACTCCTTTACAGTCAGCTGATTTTAAAAAGCATTTTTTTAAAGCACTCTTTAATTTAGAAAAGATCTCTTAAAAGAAAACTTGCGTTGTTTATGGACACATAAGAATAAAGGCAGATGAATAATTAACTCATATTACAAGATAGTTATTTTCTGTCTTTGGGAGAAGACTAATACAAAAGGGAGGTTATTGGCAACAGAAGCAGTGTTCGCAGGATAATCAAGCAAAATTTATGGCCCGTGATGAGATATAGTCTGTAGCCAATTTGTTGCAAAATATTTGAAACTAATTATTTTTCTGCTGGGGTAAAACATACAAGCCAATCCCTTTATATCTATGTATACTTTTCCTAGCTGCTATCCCAGGCTTGTCTCCCACAAGACACAATTTTTTTAGAACTTTGCAGAATTTTCTACCCTCACTTGCCATTCAAACTGGGCACTGCAGTTTTCTGAATGGTATTTCCTATTAAAAATGAATCTCAAAAGGCTATTAAGCATATCGGTTCCTCTTCCTTCACATCCTCAAAAGCATGTGTTACCTCCTGAGATTTTTTTTTTTTTTTTTTTTTTTGGTTTTTCGAGACAGGGTTTCTCTGTGTAGCCCTGGCTGTCCTGGAACTCATTCTGTCCACCAGGCTGGCCTCGAACTCAGAAACCCGCCTGCTTCTGCCTCCCAAGTGCTGGGATTATAGGCGTGTGCCACCACCGCCCGGCTACCTCCTGAGATTTTTATCTTAGCCATTCTGATAGGTGCAAGGTGAAATTGCAGTTTTGTTTTAATTTGCACTTCTCTGATGTCTAAGGACTTTTCTTCAAGTGCTTTTTGGCCATTGGAGATTCTTTTGTTGTGAATTTTCTGTTTAGCTCTGTATCTGATTTTTTAATTAGGTTATTTGGACTTTTGGAGGTTAGCCTATTGGATTCTTTATATATTTTGAATATTTGCCCTCTACCAGATGTAGGCTTAGTGAAGATTTTTTTTCCGCATTCTGTAGGTTGCTGATTTGTACTGCTGACTTATCAAATATTAATCTTAGAGTCTGAGTCACTGGAGTTCTGTTTAGGAAAATTCCCCAGGGGCAATGAGTTCAAGGCTCTCTCCCACTTTCTCTTCTATTTGATTCAGTGTATCTGGTTTTATGTTGAGGTCCTTGATCCACATGGACCCGAGCTTTGTGCAAGGTGATGAATTTAGATCTATTTTTTTACTTTTCTACATATAGAGCACCAATTAGATCAGCACCATTTATTGAAGATGCTTTCTCTTTTCCATTGTATGTTTTGTGTTTCTTTGTTGAAGATTAAATGTCTACAGATATATGGGTTGATTTCTGTGTTTTCAATTCTATTCCATTGATCAACTTGTCTTTCTCTGTACTAATATGTTGTGGTTTTTATCACCATTGCTCAGTAGTACAAACTGAGGTCAGGGATGGTGATCCTCCCAGATGTTTTTAATTGTTAAGAATTATTTTCGTGCTGGGCTGTGGTGGTGCACACCTTTAATCCCAGCACTTGGGAGGCTGAGGCAGGCAGATTTCTGAGTTTGAGGGCAGCCTGATCTACAGAGTGAGTTCCAGGACAACCAGGATTACACAGAGATATCCTGTCTTGAAAAAAAATATATTTTCACTATTCTATGTTTTTTTTTTTCCATATGTTGAGAATTGCTCATTCCATGTCTGTGGAGAATTGTGTTTGAATCTTGGTGGGGATTGCATTGAATCTGTACACTGCTATGTTAACCCTACCAATCCATGAGAATGATTAGTAGGGTGATTGTGAGAAGGATATCCTCTCATCTTCTGAGGTCTTCCTCAATTCCTTTCTCAAAGTTCTTGTAGTACATATCTTTCGCTTGATTGTTAAGAGTTACACCAAGATATTTTATACTAGTTGTGGTATTGTGAAAGATGTTGTTTCCCTAATTTCTTTCTCAGCCCATTTATCATTTGTATAAAGGAAAGCTACTGATTTGTTTCATTTTGATGAAGTTGTTTATCAGATGTAGAAGGTCTCTGTTAGATATTCTGGGGACACTTATGTATCATCTCATCTGCAATCATATCATCTGCAAATAGTGATACCTTGACTTCTGCCTTTCCAATTCATATCCTCTTGATCTTCTTTTGTTCTCTTGTTACTTTAGCTAGACCTTCAAGTACTATATTAAAAAGATATGTAGAGATTTTAGTGGGATTACTTAAAGTATCTCTCCATTTAATTTGATATTGGTTGAAAATTTGCTGTTTATTTCTTTTATTATGTTTAGGTAAGGGACTTGGATTCCTGATCTCTCTAATAATTTTAACATGAATGGGTGTTGTATTTTGTCAAATTATTTTTTAGCATCTAATGAGACTCCTACATTGCTGGTGGGACTGGAAACTGGTACAACCACTCTGGTAATCAATCTGGCGTTTTCTCAAAAAAATTGTAAACAGACCTACCTGAACACATAGATATGTCACTCTTGGGCATATACCCAACAGATACCCCACCATACCATAGGAAACCATGCTCTACAATGTTAATAACGGCTTTATTTGTAGTAGCCAGAAACTGAAAACAACTCAGATGTCCTACAATAGAAGGGTGGATACAGAAAATATGGTTCATTTACACAATGAAATGCAACTCAGCTATTAAGAATGAGGGCATTATGAGTTTTGCAGGCAAATGAATGGAACTAGAATATATTATCCTGAGTGAGATAACCCAGACCCAAAAAGTACAGAATACCTAGGATACCACCCACAGAATTTAAGAATTTAAGAAGCAGAAAGGACAAGTGAGGATGCTCCAATTCCACTTAATAGGGGAAAGAAAATAATCATGGGAGGCAAATGGAGGGAAGGCTTTGGGGGAAGGGAGAGGGTAGAGTGGAAACAGGATCAGGTATTGAGGGGCAGGAGAGAATGGCAGGAGAATGAATGGAAATATGCAGCCTCAGAAGGTGGAAAGGTGGGAGACCCTCTAGAAACTACCAGAGACCTGGGAGGTGATAGATTCTCAGGTTTTAATGGAGTGACCTTAGATAAAATGCCGAACAGTGGAGGTGAGGAATAAAAGAATCTACCTCCAGTAGATAGATAAAGCCTCTTTGACTGTGTCACCAACCCACAGTCAAAATTTTTGATCCAGATGTGTTCCTGTCTAAAAGAACTACAGGGTGAAAAGGGGAGAGGAGACTGAGGAAAAGGCAGTCCACTGACCAGACTAATGGTGGATCCACCACATGCAGAGACACCAAGGCCTGACACTCTTACTGAGGTTATGATGTGCTTACAGACAAAAGCCTAGAATGGCTGCCCTCTGAGAGGTCTAACCAGCAGAAGTAGATACACCCAAACATTGGAGTGAACTCGGGTACCCCCTATGGTTGAATTAGAGGAAGGATGGAAGAAACAGAAGAGGAGCTCAATTCCATAGGAGGACCAGCAGTCCTAACTATTCTGGACCCTGAACCATCAATCAGGAAACATATGAGCTGATCCAAGCCCTCTGACCCATAGGTAGCAGAACACTGCCTGGTCTGGCCTCAGTGGGAGAAGACAAACCTAATCCTCGACAAAGACTTGAGGGCTAGGGAGTGGGGAGGCCTGGTGGTGATTTGGTGGTGAGGGAGTACCTTCTCAGAGATGAGGGGAGGAAGGATGGGATGAGGAACTGTGGGAGGCAAGACCAGAAAGGAGGCAACAACTGGATTGTAAATAAATAAATTAATTTAAACAAAAGCTCTACCCTGAAAATCAGAAGACATAGGTATGATAAAATGAGGCACTACAGGCTATCAATCAAGAAATCCTTTTAATTTTATTTTGATAATTTTAGTTAATGTCTCCTTTTGAATTCCCTGTTTATCCCCAATGAAATGATGGTTGTATTAGTCTAGAAAGTACAAGTTACATTTTTGCTATCATATAAGACACTTCAGGATAAGGGTTGAGAGGATACGAAAAATAAACTCTGGTAACTCTAAAGAAAATAAGTTGCATCTCAGAATTTGATTCACTTTATAAGTACCTACACTTCTGCAGAATATGGTCACTGTTGTCTGAAATTGATACAAAAATATAGAATGGATCCACGAATTTTCTCTTTATAAGTAAACCAGTTCATTCCAAACAACAGTTTGTTCTATACAAATAAGAATTTCTGGTCATATATATTGAACTCAAGAAGTTAGTAAGAAATCAAAATTAAGGCCAAGAGCTTCCTCAGTTAAGTAGGGACCTATGCTCTTTTCTGTGCTTTCACTAGTGCCTCCTTACAGTTAATTGGGCTGTCTTGTTCTGAATTGGTGTGCCAAGGAGACATTCCCTTGATCTTTTTGCAGCAATCTAATTCATTCTCACACTGTTAAGAGTTCTGACCTATAACTTAGGCCAAAGTGTAGGATAATTTAGGTGGAGAAAGAGAATGTGGAATTGGTAGAGGTGGAGAGACTTGACTTCAGCTCTTCACAAATGCTTAGAAAATTAGAATCCTAGGACTTTGCCAGTATTAGATTCATTATAACTGCTCTGTGATTAAGCACAGTGTTTAAGCTGAGCTCTTACTGTTATGTAAAGTGCCTCTGGGGCATTGCTAAATTGCAGATTTTCTATGCTTTTCTCTCTGTGAGATTCTGAATTCCTATAGATAATAGCCTTTGAAAAAGCTTCTGTATGTAAAATAGATTTTATAGCCCATATTTGATGAAAAGCACACTCACAAAAGTACTTTTTTAAAAGATATCATTCAGTGCCAGAAATTTTATATAAGGCATTTAATCTATGCCCAAGTACTGACAAAACAAACCAAGATAAGAATAGATGCTGACTGAGTATAATGAGTCTAGTAATTGGCAACAACGCTGCTCAGAGCAAGTGTCTGTGACAGCAGAAAGGATACATTTTTAGTGCTCTAACCATGAACTGAGATGCCTAGCTGCTGCACAATTTGTAATACAGTAGATTTACTCAAAGAAGAATCTAATAATGGTGAACACTATGACTCTCTAATATCAGAATATACAGAGCATATGTATGGTCTTTCCAGGAAAATAATAATTTACAAGATCTCCCAAATCTGAATCACAGTGTTTAAAAAATAACAGAGAAAGCATACGATGCCCAAGCCTTTCTTATATTATTTTTAGTCCTTGATAGATGAAATAAGTTAAAGTCCTGGAAAGTTGTACCTCTAGGAAGATGTATAAAATACCAGTATATATTTATGAAAAGTGAAAAAAGAAAAGAAAAATGAAAAATAAACCTAAATACTATAGCCACAAAAGCCATATACTCTGTCCTGTCTGTAAAATTTCCTAAGCAATGATGGTTCAAACTTGGAAGAGTTGCTAACCACTGTTTGTTTTAACTTGAAGCCCATGCTGTGTGAGGGAGCCCAAGCCCTACCTATACTCTCTAGAAGACCAAAATATGGAAACTGGATATTTCATAGACCTAGGGTAGAATGAAATATGACTGTAACAAAAAAATCAATGAAGCAATTCCTAATATTATGCTCCTAGATCAATGTCTTGTCCTTGTCCAACCATCATCAGAGAGCCTTCCTCTGCCATCAGATGGAGGCAAATGCAAAGACCCACCAAATACTAGACAGAGAAAGAGGAATCTAAATAGAGGTCTCCATTGGGTTCCTCCTCTTGGATATCAGGGCACTCCACAGAAAAGGAGGAAAGACCAAGAGTCAGAGAGGATGAAGGACATCTGGAGATCATGGTCCACCAAATTAAATAAACAGGGCTTCCATGAGCTCACAGAGACTGCAATGTCAAGCAAGAGGCCTTCATGAATCTACACCAGGTCTTCTGAGGCTATGTAATGGCTGTTAGTTTGGAGACTGTGAGATTCCTAACAGTGAGTGTGGCTATATCCATTATTCATTCATATAGATAGATAGAAACACACAGATAAAAAATATTCAATGTATAGATAGACAAATTTATATATAATGTTTATTTAAGACAAAGTCAAAGTGGAAAATCTTATCCATACAACTGACAAGAGATAGGTGTAACCCTCATAGAAGCAGGTGGAGGAGAATGGGTTATGAGGATTCTAGAGGGGAAACCAGGAAAGGGGATAACATTTGAAATGTAAATGAATAAAATATCCAATAAAATTAAAAAAAGAGTTAAGCATAAATAAATAATATCAGGCACAAAACAGATTATTTCTTTTGTTCTATGATCACAAGTGTAAATTTGTTACTATTAGCAAAACTGCCTAAAATTGATTTTATTGTATGGAAATTATTTCCTCAAAAATTTTCTCAATATGTATAGCTCGTATTTGTTAGGCTATATTAAAAAACAAACAACAAAAACCAACCAACCCAAAAAGCAACTAACATTACTACTTTAATTCAGACTATAATCAAATAAATGTGCTACTTAGTCATTTTGTTAATGACATTAGTAAAAGGCAAGAGTTAGAGAGGTCAGTGACAG
>JADRCC010567507.1:0-11833 GCA_019843855.1 Hylomyscus alleni
TTTCTCTTTAAGGGCTTCTAGCTCTTTACCTGTGTTCTCCTGTATTTCTTTGAGGGTGTTATTTATGTTTTTCTTAAAGTCCTGTATTATCATCATGAGAAGTGATTTTAGATCTGAATCTTGCTTTTCCGGTGTGATGGTGTGTCCAGGACTAGCTAATGTGGGAGTATTGGGTTCTGATGATGCCAAGTGACCTTGGTTTTTGTATTTTCTTACGATTGCCTCTGCCCCCAATCTGGTTATCTCTAGTGCTACCTGCCCTTGCTAAATCTGACTGGAGTCTGTCCTTCCTGTGATCCTAGTTGTGTCAGAACTCCTCAGTGTCAAGCTGTCTCTGTGATCCTGTGATTCTGGGATCCTGTGATCTTGGGCTTGTCAGAGCACCTGGGAGTGGAGCTTCCTCTGGGTGTTGTGGGACAGGAAGGAACCTGAGCTACTGGGCTGGGGGAGTTCCTATGTGCCTCGTCCTGCTGGTCCCAGTCACTCCCCGTGTTGGGACAGACATTGGGTCCTCCTCACCTCTGACCCTGGGCGTGTCAGAGTGCCTGGGAGTGGAGCTTCTTTTGGGTGTTGTGGGACTGGTTGCGGAGCTTGCGCCCAAGGTCTGCTCAGGACACCAGTCCAAAGAAACCAGAAGGCCTCTTCTGCTCCATAAAGCCACACTGCTCTGCTGTCTCTGCCACGGCGGGACTTCATCTCTGATACCATTGGCCAAGCTAGAAGTGTCCTTCCGCGGGCTGCTTCTGTTAGTGCCCTGAAAGCTGCTGCTAAGAGAGGGAGTCCCAGGGCCTGGTCTGGCCCCGTCCACTTTGCAGCGGCCCACCTTGCTGGCTGACTCTGCCCAGAAAGGATTCATTCTACTTCCTCCTGCTACTCAGGCAGCTCCCCAGAGAGATCGCCCGTTTCTGCCTACCGATCCCTGTGCCCTCTTTCCTCCAGTTACCTGTTCTCTCTCTCTGTTGCCTGTTTCTCCCCGTGGGCCACGAGAGTCGTGAGGGTAGGAGCATGCCTCTTTGCTTCACATCCTCCACCCAGTCTATACTAAGTGTTCAATAAATCTCTTCAGAGTGAACAGAAGAGAAGGGGCTAGGTGCCAGATCATCTTCTGGCTGAACAAAAGGCACACTGTGCGCAGTCTCCTGGTTTGTTTTTTATCCTTCAAACATGTACAAACAGGGCCCTGACAGAGAGGATGTGGACAGCTGATATCGGGGTAGAGGTGAGAAAGAATTACGGATGGAAACAGAAGAGCTACTTTGTTGTTGTTGGTGGTGGTGGTAATTGTGACCCATGTGAGGGGGCGGGGCAAGAAATAAAAGGATGTAATCACTAAGTATTTACCACGTATCAGGTACTAGACTAAATAATTACATGTGATATCTTTTTTTTTTTTTATAAAATACAAAGCTCTTTAGACTTGGAAGCTATGTAACATACCTATTTTGAGAATTAGGAAGAGGAAACTTCTTTTAAAAAAGAAAGAAGCAGGGGCCCAGTATGATGATCACACTCTCCATCTCAGCCCTGGAGAGTCAGAGGCAAGGAGATCTTTGTTAGTTTGAGGAAAGCCTCGTCTACAGAGTGAGCTTCAGGAAAGCCAGGGACATAGAAAGACCTTGTCTCAAAGGAAAAAAAAAAAACCATAGAGGAAGGCAGGGAGGGAGAGAGTTGGGGAGAAGGGCATGTGCATACAGACAGTGGAACACCAGAGACGGACCAGACAAAGATGGCCATGAGACTCAGTGAGCCTATAAGCAGAAGCACACGCATAAACACAGATGAAGAGGTGCGCCTCAGATCAGCAGAGGTGCATGGACAGGGGAGCTGGTCAACCTGTAGAGCAGACTGATGGAAAGTAGTAGTTGTTACCTCGACTGGATTTAGAGCTGCCATGGTAACAAGCCCCTGGGTATGGCTGTGAAGAAGTTTCTAGATTGGGTGAACTAAGGAGACCCACCCTAACTGGTGGCGGTGGTGACACCATTCTCGGGTGTGGTTCTGAACTGAAGGAAAAGGTACAAAGAAGCTGGGCAGCCGCCGTCATCTCTCTCTGCTTCCTGACTTCGAAGCAGCTGCCCGAAGCTCCCACTCCACGGCTTCTCCACTAGGAGGAGCTGTGTTTAAACTGTGAGCCAGAGAACTTCTTCCGCATCGTGCTTTTGTTAAAGCAATGATGGTGTTTAACATTTTTTTCCTTATTATTTTATTTAACTTTATGTGCCTGAATGTTTATTGCTTATATGTACACATACCATGCACATGCCTGGTGCTCAAGTAGGCCGGAAGAGGGCATCGGATCCTGTGGAACAGGATGAGGCTGTGAGATACCATGTGGGTGCTGGCAACTGAACTTGCAAGCAAGAGCAGCAAGTTCACTTAAGCCCTGAGCCATCTCTGCAGCCTCTCAAAGCAATGATAAAAGTAACTAAACAGCACGCCACCAAGAGGCTGAGACATTGCCACGGGGAAACAGTCCCATCTGGTGGCTACTTTAGACAATTCCTGCAGAGATGTTTTAAAGACATGTTGTATTTTCATAACTATGGGCATAAAATACATTTTACTCCTGGTCACGTTAATAAATACCCTTAGCTATAAGTTAAAAAAAGCAAGTTTCTAGTAAAAAGTAGTTAGCTAGCCATGAGAAAAAATTAATTGAAAGACAAATTTATATTTGGTCTAAAGCAATTATCAGCCAATGAACAGTATGTGACCTCCAGCCTGCTTTTGTAAATAAAGTTTTATTGGAACACAGCATGCAAATTCATATAGCACGTATAGCTACTTTTGGCAAAAGACAGGATTGAGTAGTTGCAACAGGGACTGTATGGCCTAAAAGCTAAAAATACCATCTGGCTCTTGGCAGATAGAAACTGTCAACCTTCATCAAAAAAGATTGTTAGCCATATATATTATCACATTTCACGTATATAATATCTCAAACATATGATAACATATATATTATATATCACATATGATGATATATATGTATGATAATATACTTTGAGTATGGGCTAGCTTTGTGGTTTGCCTGGATAGTCAAAACATTGTAACAGTGATGATGGGCCAGGTCCAGTCTTATTAGCTTTTCAGAGGCCCAGTGGTTTCCGTCTGTCTCTGGGGAAAGCTGGTTACCAAATAAGAAAAATCTAATGTTTGTGAGACAATGAAGAGCTGCTGAAGTCAAGCCAGCCCCATGGATGAGCAATGAGGCACCAGGCAGGTGAGCAGAGACCCCTCTGGCCCTCAGTCTAGTCTGTTGACACCGGGAGCAGCATCATCCCGGTACCCAGGCATTCTGTAGAACAGAGGAACTGCCCAAAGGTTCTAGACCAAATTCCTGATGCACAGAACGGGAGGGGCAATACATCATCTTTAAGCCACTAACGATGAGCTATCACCTCGGATCCAAGGAAAAGAAAAATGTATCCCTGGAAAGTAGGAAAAAGGATTATCCATAAATCAGTGGAGTTCTCCAGGCGAGCCATCTGAGTCCACAGCCAGCATGTCTGTCCAGCAGAAGTCTGGATACAGTTGGCATGTAGCTGGGTCTCAGAATATCTGACTGTGTTCCCAGAGCCCTCAGAGAAAAGCTAACAATGAACACAGAACCAGACATGGAGGCACATGCCTATAATCCCAGTATTTGGGAAACTGAGGCAGGAGGAACACAAGCTGGACACAAATAAATAAAAAACAAGAAAATCAGTACAATTCCTGCTGTTTCCCACTGGGATTCCAGGTATCACCATTTTTGAGTCTTTGTTTTCTTTCTAGCGTCTCACAGCTTAGATGTGAAAAATCTCTCATCACCTCAGGTGTTTGAGGACTTCATCCTGGGTTCTTGGTGTTGTTTTGGGAGGTCCACGAAGTGTGACTAAGCTAGAAGCGAGTTTCTGGGGACAGGCCTTGAACGTTGTACCTGGTTCTCATCCTGTCCCAAGCTTTCTGAGTCATGTTCTGCCACATGAACAAGCTGGGCTGCCAGCTCCCAGTGCTGTGGCCCAACCTTTTCCAGTCACCACATCTTCCCAACTGTGCTGGACCACACCCCCTGAAACTGTGAGCCAAAAGCAGCCTCTCTGCTCCAAAACGGCTTCTGTCAGGCATTTGGCCACAGCAATGAGAGAAGTAACTAAAACAGCTGTAGCTAAATGTTTCCCATTTTTAATCTCATACCTTTGAGCACAGATATCTCTTTGGAAATGTACATAACGATCTTTCTTCCTTTTCTCATGTTTAATTCGTTGAAAGCCATTGAGGTTAAACAGGACCCGTAAACACATGGAAAGGCACTCAGACAGGAGATTCCCATGTTGCATTGCGGAATAGGATCTGTCTGGAGACCGAGGATTCTCTGTGAAAGAGTAAGGCTCCAAGAATGGGAGGTTCCTGGGTGGGATGAAGGGTCTGGGAAGGTAAATTGCCTAGGCTTGAAAAGGGTATCCAGAGAGAAACGCAAGGCAGATTTGATCTTGATCTAAGATGAAGAAGACCACACAAAGATAACACTCTACTGAAAACAGTAACTACGATGAAGGGAGAAGAAAACCCACTTCTGTCCTGAAGGGTGGATGGTTTTCCAAGAAAGGGATGTTTGGAACTAAAAGGTAAGGATAATCTGCAGCCACAAGTGTCTGTGTTCTGTAAAAACTCCACACGGAGTGATTGATGAACGATTCATTCCAAAAAAAGCTCTGCTCTCAGCGTGTGCTTAGCGCCCTTGGAATTTCCTGATTTTGATGTGCACAGACGCCACCCGAAGGCAGAGACCCTCCCTGTCATTTCTGTCCCCCACTATTCCTAGGACAACGCCGGGACTGAGCAGGTGCCTGCTGCTATTTACCGACGTTGACGAGATGGTGGAGATGAAGAAGACCATGGCTATTCCTCAGTGTATTTCCAGGAAAAGAGGGAGAGAGGGAGGCAGACATTGCAGAAACTGTCAAAGGAGAGATCCCGGGGCCAGATGGAGGCTGTTAGTCAAGGTTCTTTGATTGTGTGCGACAAACACTTAAGTTGAACTAGCTGAGGAATTTCTTGGCACAGGTTCCAAACTACAGGAACTGTGAGGGTATAGATAGATCTGTGGGCAACCTGCAGGAGAGTGGAGTGAGAGCTAGCCGCCAGGGATTGTGGGCCTTTGTCTTCTTTCCTCTTCCCTGTTTTTCTGTTGGCTTCATTCTAGAGAATGGCACCATCCTTCTGTTCAAAGGATTGAACAGTGACCGAGCACCAGCCTCATACACGAGCTCTAGCTGAAGAGAAGGCACTTTCTTCTTCTCTTTTCTTTCTTTGTTACTTTGAGGAGGGCGGGATCTTTCTTATTATTTTATTTACTATCAGTGTGCGCATATGATGTGTGAGCAGAATGTGCACACGCCATGATGTGCAGGTAGAGATCAAAGCACAATTTTTTGGAAGTCAGTTCTTTCCTCCTGCCTTGTTGAGGTGGGGGGTCTTGCTTGTTTCTGCCACACTGTGTATTCCAGAGTAACTTGTCTGTGAGCTTCCAGGTGATTCTCCTGTCTCTGCCTCCCATCTTGCTATAGGCATGCTGGTATTAACAGATGCAAGCCGCTATAGGACAAACGTCAGAGAAGATCTATGATTGGCTCGGCAGGTTTTGTATGGTAATGTCAGAGCCAGGAGATGGGAGCTGGTGATTGACAACTTTCAAATAGGAGCTGTGTGTCATTAAGAAGAGAAGTGTCTGGAAGGATGAAGGATGTGTCTCTAGGTGACAGTGACTCATCGAGTCTGCTTTGGAAACATACTCCTCAAGGCCTACTAATGGGAGGCTGAGCTTCCCTGACTCCATGAGGTCCCTGTGGCTTCAGAGACATCCGGACACCCTTCCACTCTCCTCCAGACACCTGAGAAGGAGGCCAACACCGTGTGGGGAGCACCTGTGTGTCTCACTATGTCCTGGAAATGAGTCTTGTTTTTAAATCTCTTTGCATGATCCTCATCCATGTGTCCAGAGGGCAAATCTGGGCTGTAGCAGCCATGACTCCAGCATGTAGATCCACTTGCTTAGGATTTAGGGAGACCATTAACTGCTTTGTCATAAAATATTTTAGATACCTACTCAAACTTTATGGCATGCTATAACTACCCAGGATCTGCCACTTCAAACTGCTGGCCTCTCTTTCTCAGTTGAGGAAGTATGACAACTTAGATCCCAGTGGTGGGGCACATGGCTTCTTTAAGAGCAGAAATGATAAGTTAATTATTGACCCCCATGTCACCCCACACTGGGATCCTGCTTAAAGCTGGGACCACTGCCAGGTACCATGATGGATATACGTGACCTTTGGTGTAAATCTCTGCCCAGGGTCTCAGCCTGGTGTGGCTTAAATAAGTGACCCAAATCCCAAGTGTTCAGGAGACAGAAAGGTCACTTACGCTGGAAGGAAAAACTTCATAAAAATACGTTTGATCTAGAACTTGAAGCATGCATAGGCTTTTGGTAAGATTTTTGTTTGTAAATGTTTGTTTCTATAAGCAAACATTTGCAGAAGAAATAGTACAGGCTAAGGAACATCTGAGAGCAGAAAACTTGTTTAGGGAATGGGTAGGTTGGCTGGACTGTACAGTGATGTGTGTGAGAGTGTAGCAGAAATAACAGATGGCAACATGGATAGTGACCATATCTAGGAGCGAGGCTGGTGGTTCCTGCAGTGGTCCCTGCAGCATAACACCAAGGCTTCAGATTGTCCTGGGTAGGAAATGGAGAGCCAATGGATTCTAAGCAGAATATACTATCATAGCAAAGCTTCATTGGAAAGCACTGTCTGTTGACTATATGCATGAAGAATCGACCAAAGGACAGAATTGAAACAACTCGAGCCAAGCATGGTGGATTAAACCTGCAAGAGCAGCACTTGGGAGGTTGAGGCAAAGGGATGAGCATAAATTTGGGGCTGCATGTTGAGTTCCAAGCAAGCCTGAACATTACAAGTCCATGTGATCCCACAGAATCCTTCCAAAAGGCTCTTTTGAGCTAACCTAGATGGATTTCGGTTCCTTGTAAGTAAATGATGTCTAAGACAGAATAGTGGGAACAACAAGATTTCAAGCAAGAGGAGCAGCGACTAGTCCCAAATCCTTCAGGACCGAAGTGCTGAGGATTGGACCAGTAAATGTGTGTGTCGGGGGGCAGTGGACCATGCCAGGAAACTTGGTAAGGTTGAGTGAGTTCAGAGACCCAGCACCCAGGCACCCATCTGAGGATGGAAGGCATTTCCCTGATTCCTACTAAGATTCCTGGTCTGGAACACATGACATTATCCACAAAGGAACGTGACCAAAAGTCACATATATCAGAACAGAGTTCTCCATGTGAATGAGGTATCCAGATGGACCCTGGGGAATTAGCCAATAAACTTCCCTTCCTAGACATTCCCTGCTGCAAAAGGTATTTAATTTCTGGTCTACCCTGAGGAAGTGGTATGCACCCATTTTCAGTGATGAGCAGTCAATAAACCTGCGATTTCCAGCTGCGTCTGGATGTCTGGGAGTGTGGGAACCCTTGGCCCCAGGCTCATCTTCCTCAGCCTGCAGGCCTTGTTTGTTCCTGAGTCTATGCAGTTTCCAGCAACAACTGGGTGCCCAGCAGCTTGGGAACCCTAGCTTTGGCCTCAGCCTATGCTGTTTCTCACACAGGCTGAGGCCCATATCTTAGGCTGAGTTTTCACACCACATGAGCAGTGTATGGGAGCTTCCTGCAAGCCCAGTACCTGACGGTGGTATAGGGTAAATGCAGTCTAGTGTTCTGAGTTTTGTACCCATCTCCTCCAGGGGAGTTCCCACACCTCTGGAAGGTGTGGCGAGGTGGAATGTGGAACCACAAATGTGTTTGGGAATTTGGAAGCCACTGGCAACCTTTAAGATAGCTTTTTCTTAGAGAGGACAGAGGCCTGGAGCTGCAATGTAGATGATTCGTTGAAGACGGAAGGGCTCAGAAAGGCCTAGAACATCATGGCCAGGGGATACAGGTTGATTAAGAGTCTCAGTATGCTCCAAGCTTTGGGCATGTGAATGGCGGTGGATTGCCAGGATGCCTGGGCCAGCCGAGTAGGAAGCAGAAGAAACAGATGTCAAGTACAGCTGATTTGCTAAACCTGAAATCCCAAGAAAGGAAGTGAAGAAGAGTGAGGTATGAGGCACTGTGAGAGAGCCGTTAGTAAGTAGTACTTGGAGACCGGTTTTCTGTTTGGCCAGTGGGTGAAATTTCTCTTTGAGAGAAGGGAATGGCAGCTAACTTGAGGAAGGAAGATCTGGACTAGTGAATAAGATGTGGCCTCAGAGAACAACACTGGGCCCCTGGAGGAATGGTGAGCTACAAGCACACCAGGTATGGCCTTCAGTCCCACAAAGAAGATTGACCATGCTGGGGAGAGGATATCCATGTAGGGAGGCCAGAGCGAGGTGAGCTCTACAGAGATGCCACCAAGTGTCAGAGAGAGCACTGGACCCGTAGACAGAACACAGGCTGAGAGGACCACGGTCTCAGGATGGCAGAGAGACTGCTTGACGCAGCCCCCCAGCGATGTCCAGCCTCCCTTCCTCTGGTGTGAGGTGAGGACGCTGACACCTGCTCAAGTGCAGAGGATGAAGATCTGCCCTGTATCTCCATGGTGGTTAAACATGTGTGGTCCAGAGCACATGCTCAGTAGTAACACACTGGTTAGCAAGACTCTCTTCCGACTGACATATAATGGTAACTCAATAAATATTTTTGAAAAGCTGAATTATTATTATTACCAGGGTAGCCTTGAGCACAGGAAACTGAGCTCCACAGAGTTCTGGACCATATTTTATTCTTCTAACCACAAATACAGGCTTGATAAAGAACTGGTTATATCCACTAGGATTCATTTTCCTCATCTATGAAGTGGGATTAATAATATTTGCTCTGCTTCAAGGCCAAATGACATAATGCATGTAAACAGAGACACAGCCATTAGTTTACACACACACACACACACACACACACACACACACACACACACACACTATCTATACATACATACACACAAGCATACATACTATATATATGTTTTACACACATACATACAAACTCAACACACATTACCTATATATACATACATACACACAAACATACACACTATATATACACACACACATACAAACACAACACAATACATACACACTCTATATATACATACATACACAAGCATACACTATATATGTATATATACACATACACATATACATACAAACACAATACAACACACATACACTATTTATATATACATACATACACACAAGCAACACTACATATACATACAAACATACAAACACAACACATATACACTATTTATATATATATACACACACAAGCACACACACACTATATATATGTATATACATACAATCATAACACTCACTATATATACATACACACATACAAACACAACACACACACTATATATACATTCATACACACAAGCACACACTATATGTATATCTATATACACACACATAAAAACACAACACACACACTATATATACATACAAGCATTCACACACACATGCTATATATATCTATCTATCATATATATATATATCTCACATATACACACACACATACACACACACACACACACATTGTCTGCAGCAGAGCCAGCTGCTTGGGCCCTCCAGAGAGCTCTCTGTCTTCTACCCAGCTCAACCGGAGCGGACAGACAGGCTCTGAAAGCTGCAGGGATGCCCTGGTTAAGAGACAAGATAGGCATTGTTGAGGGCCTAGTAAGCAGTCGCTGAGGTTTTCCCCACTACATTAGATTTGGGGGCTGGACATGGGCTGGAGATGGACAGGGGGCTGCTGTAAGACAGCCTGGTCTGATGTCTGCACCAGACGAGCAAAGAGGCACAGGGTGCTAGATAGGCATCACAGGTCCTCCTAAGGGCCAGTGAGTAGACAGGTTTTGAAGAAGGGTAAGGCTGTCCTGCAAAGAGAAGGATTAGGGATGCTTCTGTTGATCACAGCTCAGCTGGGAACAGCAAAGGCCATCTTCAGATTAGGAAAGACACGTCCTTCTGGCTTGCGGCTCTGTCAAGCCAAGGTCCTGGACCACATGGTAGCTTGATGAAATCCCCATGATGACCTGCTTGGGTTTGTAATATAAAACCACCATTCGAGTCCCCAATACCTGTCAAGTCACAGGGGCCACACTGTGTTGGGCCCCCACATCCTTCATTTGGGGAACCTCCACAAGCTCTGTCTATACCCATGCACATCTGTCTGCTTGCTTCCCTGGCTGCCCCATCTCAACAGGGAAATCAAGTTCCTGCTAGTGTTCCCTCTCGCGCTGCAGCTAATGGGGTACGCCTGGCTGTGTCTTCAGAAATAATGGCTGGAGGAGGCAGCGAAAGTCTTCTAGTTGCTATGGAGTGTTAACTGATGAATTCAGCTCTTCATTTTGATTGGGAGGAAATAGTTCTAGAAGAGACGCTCGCTTTAAAAAAAATATAGAGCTGCCAACAACGAAATGTGTTCATTCCGAGGGGTCTTTGTTGCCAGGCTGGCTTCAATTCCCTTAGCCATGCATTAACACTAATCAGAATCTGGCTGTTGGAGCAAATGTGCATTAAAGTTTAGGGAGAGGAAATGTTGTGTGTTAAGTATTAGTGAGAAAGTACCAAATTGGACCCCGACATTTATTTCTTTAAAGTGCTTGCTACATAAAAATTACCTACCTGACTGGCAGTTAAGATAAACAGCTATGCTAATTACAAATGAAAGGTACAAGACTATAATCTAAGATATTAGGTCAACAGGCATTTTATGATTTGAATCTTCCATTCAGAATAAAAGCCTCACTATGAAGCAGATAGTTACTACTTAAAGTTTAGGTGTGGGGGCTGAAGGCATCATTTGGGAGCATGTTAAAAATGTAATGGGGGAGGCAGCCCAGATCTTTAACTAGGAGTCTGTGTTTTAGCAGGGGCATTCATGTGCACATCAAATTTGCAGAAGCCGGGCTGAGGAGAGAGCTCAGTTGGTAAAGTGTTTGTAATACGAGCATGAGTACCTGAGTTCAATACCCAGATCTCTTGTAAAAAGCTTGGGTCCGGGGCAGGCACACTTGTAATCATAGGGAGGCAGAGACAGGCAAATTGCTGTGGCTTGCTGGCCAGCCAGCCCAGCATAACAGGTGAGATCCAGGTCCCAATGAGACAGAGAGACAGAGAGAGAGAGAGACAGAGAGACAGAGACAGACAGAGAGAGAGACAGAGAGACAGAGACAGAGACACACAGAGAGAGACATAGAGAGACAGAGAAAGCAAGAGAGAGATTGAGAGAGAGCGAGAGAGACATATACACACTGACAAAGAGAGAGAGAGAGCCTGTCTCAAGGAAACAAGGTGGGGAATGACACTTGAAGTAGAGCTCTGGTTACCCCATGTACACACACATGCACACGCATCCACGCAAATACGCACTTACACATATTAAAGCATACAAATTAAAAATATGAAAAAAAATAATCAGGAGGGCTGCTCTGATCAGTGTACCTAAAGAGCAGACCACAGATGCTTCCATTCGAAATTCCCAGGAACTAGTGAGAAACGCAAGTCCCAGATTGAGTGCCTCCCCAGCAACCGAATCTGTTTGGAGAGCATGTTCTAAACATCCTCCAGGTGGTTTTTACGTTCACCAAGATGTGCGGCCTACTCCAGTCCTTCCCACCTCCTTTAAGAACTAACTAACACACGGTGTTCCGAGGCCAGCACAGAAGGACCCGGAAGGTGCTTGTCTCTGCCATTTAGTCATTTATAGCAACAACGCTGCAGTCGAACA
>JADRCC010567511.1:0-17128 GCA_019843855.1 Hylomyscus alleni
GTGCTTATCTCTGAGCCCAGAAGATGTGCCAAATCTCCTAGAAATGGAGTTATGGGGGATTGTGAGCCACCATTTGGGTGCTGAGACAAACTCTGGTCCTCTGAAAGAAAAGCAAGTGCTGTTATCCACTGAGCCAACTCTACAGTTCATTTGAATTTTTCAGTATCTTTCAGGATGCTGTGTAAAGTTTTAAATACTTTAAACATTGCTGATCTTTTCATATTCTTGCCTATTTCTTCTGCTTTAGTGCAAAGGTGAAAAATCTATGAAAATGATATGAATTTGATATGTTTATTCTTTTCTTTGTTAAAGTCAGTGAGTAAGATTTTGTTTTTGATTTTTTTTTACATTGCTTAATAGCATAAACCTGTGGCAATTAGCTTATGATTACATCTCAAGCACAGTCTACATAGCTCAGTGGTTATTGACTTTTTCCTAAGATCGTGGTAGTCGTCCCTGTGATCCCTCCAACGCCTTTTAAACAAAGAATGGGCTTACTCAGTGATAAAAAGCCTGTTTCTGTTCATCCCTGGGACATATGGGGCTTAAAGAGGAAAGAAAGGCAATAGGATTAAGGATCGGAAAAGCCCCAGAAAGAAATTCTAGATGATATCCAAAATGGAACAGTTCTGGTATCTGGTGAGTGGTGAGGTTTGGCTACTGAGCCCACGTGCTGGAACCACAGAGTTCACACCACGCTACCCTGGAAGAAAATGAAGGACATTCCTAAGAAACTGCCTACCAGTGTTTTCCAGTGTTTGCTGGGAAATCTTTTGCCAACAAAATCTTACATAGTAGCTGTATGTGAAAGAGGTAACTGTGTTTTGGTGTGAGCACAAAGAAACAGAAAAAGAAAATGTAAAGGGATCTTCCTTGAAGCTGGTAGGGTTTGAGACACTGTCCTATAGGACCTAAGTCCCAGCAAAGCTTTTCGATGATCAGTGACCTCAGGCACCTACATGTTCAGATTGCTTTTGCCAAAAGACAAGGTTGTTGGTCAATGCATAGCTTATTAAGGGGCTCATGGGGTAAAACTTTTTTGCCTGAGGATCAGGATAATAAAGACAACTTTATTCATACTTTGGAGAGAAAAAAATAGGCCCTTGGTTGCTTCATCCTGTCATGATCTCAGGAGAGCTTAGTATTTCAGGAAAATATTGATTAAGCACAACCGAGGTTCTCGGTGGAAGCCAATTTCAACTTAGAAATATAAAAGTGTATCTTAGCAAACAGGATCTGGATGGCTGGTCAAAAAGAGCTGTCAAGAAAAGCCTCAGCAGTGACACTGTCAGTCGCTCCTAAAAAAAAGCTCCCATGACTAAGAGTATGGTGGTCTTGTACAGTTGTACTTATGTATCTCTGGGGTCTGATGACTGTCCCGTCTGTTTATTCTTTCATTTTCAAGCACTAGAATGTAGTTCTGAAGCCATGATAAATAAAGAAAAGGAAAACTTGTTTGAAGGCATCTATGCTCAAATAAGGTACCCAAGAATCAGAATAACCTAGAAGGTAAACAGTGGCAAGTGAAACAGGTACTTCATGGACAAGGGGCATCTTAGCAATGATCTGAGCCGATGGTGTTTCGTGCTGGGCTTTCTCTTTCGCCCTTTCTTTTCATCCTGCTCTAGACTGAGGCTTCTGGTACATGCTTTCCTATGTCTTCTGGTAAGAGAGGGATATGTTTGGGTGACCATATCATTTTACCTCACAAACTAGGCTCTTAAGTACATTCTCTTGCACCTCCCAACTGGATCTGCACATTTGATTCCCAGCCAGCCTTGTCTATTCTGTGTGCTTGACACAATCTGAACTTTCCCCTCAATAGAGGCTGGCTCCTTAGGGTGATTGAACAAGGGAAGGATTGCATGGGGTTCCACATACAGCTTTCTCAATTCATCCCAGTTAGATTGCCTATCTGTCTACTCAAGTTTGTTCTTCAGGAAGTTTAGCTCACCATTCATCTCAGACCAGAGAGTCCAGGCATGGTACGCAACATGCACAACTGCTTTTATTCAAGAACCTCATAAGTTTGGGACACTATTTTTGAGTACTTTCTTAAATTTCTCTTGTCTAGCACAACCCCTCAAATATTTTGCAACAGCCCCAACCTTCTTCCAAAAATGAGGGGAAAAATATGAAGTGGAAATAACTAAGAAGTCTTGTTTTAAAGGTGCTGCTTTGCTTTCAGAGTTTGGAAAACCCTAAGCTATACTTTTTGAAGTGGTTGTTTTTTTTTTTTTTTTTTTTTTTTTTTTTAAGAAAAGAATACTGGGGGTCAAATTTCAAAGACAGACTCTAGCCTGTAATTGGGTAGTGACTGTGACAATGCTCTGTTAAACATCCAAAAGATCCATCCAACCAGAGAAACATTTCACATCCATCAGGGACAAGGGTTATCTACTATACAATCTCCACAAGATTTATCTTCACTTCCCTTTTACTTCGGAAGCATCCTGAGTGTAAAAGGCTGTTTGGAGAGTCAAAGAGTTTAATCTTCACAATCATGTCCCCCAAAGTGCTCAAGGGTAAACAAAAAGTTTACAAAGTCCGAACTTTAAGGAATCTAGGATCTTGTGACTCCGTATGCATTTTCTCTTGTCTAGAGAAGATACTCTGTTTTCACGTCAAAGCTTCGTAGTAGCCACACATAAAGGATTAGATAAAACACAGAAACAACACAGTAAAGCGTCTCATGAAGGAAACTTTTTTTTTTTCCATTTGAGGAAAGACTGCCTTAAAAAGTGTTGCAAAGAAACACAGATAAAATTTTGGCTGTGCAGATTAAAGATTTAAGAGATAGCGTCTTACCTGGATTTCTTTTGAGATTCCATTTTTCCCACAATCAGTGCTTTGCCTTTTTCCGTGCTGGGTCTTAGGATTGTGTAGCATCCCATTAGTAACAGCGCTATCATTAGGATTGGCCATTGGTAGGAAGTGCTGAAGCCAAGGTGGGTTTCTCTTTCTGCAGTCTCCTGGAGCTTCAGTTTTCAAGTGACTGAAGGAATGACATAAACCTCTTTGCGGCAGAGCTTTTAAAGGAATCCTACCAGTCAGGATTTTCCAGAAGAAGAACCGCAGCCTATCTATTGAGCAGATCTTTAGCTCTTACCTTTTACTAGTTTACCCTAGTGGCATTGTGGGTTCCATGGCAACAATCCTGTTTCTGAAACTACAATTTGCCCTGCAAGTTGCTTTTTGAGGCTGAGGAGACTTGGAGGAAAAAAAAAATCCAGGGACATATGCTGAGGAGGCGGACCGAGAGGTGGAGAGACTTTTAAAGATATACACAGCACACTCACAGAGTTCAAAGTACCGAAGGGCTACTTACAACACTTGCTCTTTCTTGTATTCTCTCCCCTTTGCATATAGTTACAATTTTTTCATTGTAAGCTAACCTTTAAAAAAAATAAATATTCTTTGTGCCAGAAAATAACATTCACAAGTGACTCTTAGGGGTTACAGGGACAAAGGACAAGTGAGTTAGTCAGTGGGTACAGAGTTTCAATTGAAATAGGAGAGAAGCTGGTGGCTATTGGTCACTGAAAATGGATGAGTACATATGCAAGGTGACTAAATTGTGTAAGTAACATGATCCAATTGTTCAACACCTATTACTGGTCATGGTAAATATTAAGTTGCAACAGCATTATTCATAACCCACATAGAAACATATGCACCATACAACATACAAAAGGGCGAAATAATGAAGGCTCCCAGGCCATTTAAAATTTAGGACAGACATAAATCTGTGAAACACTCTATTTCTTAAAAGAAATGCATCATATTAATAACCTTACAGGAGCATTCTCTATCAGAACACTCTATTTCTTGTGAGGAATGCATCATTTTTTTTTATCAAATGACCTTAAAGAAGCCATTTATTTTTTCTATATTTCAGTTTTCTGTCTATAAAATTGAGACAATCTATCTGCAGCACAGTAGGAAATGACACTTGAACTTAAGTTTGCCACTGACTGTTGTGAGGCGTATGGTGACTATAGAGTCATACTCCACACATACCTCTGGTTGACCCACTACTTCTATTCTTTCAATACAACAATCATCAGAGGTCTTTTTCTTCCAGTTTCCATCAAAAGGCACTATGGTTTGTTGTGTAATACCAACCATTTACAACCTGTTGATATTTCTGAGCCTACCTTTGTGGTTTTCCTTTGTTGATATCAGATAGTCATATATGAAACTAAAGGCCTCAGAAGTAATGTTCTTAATAGGGTATGGTGGTACACTCTGTAATCCCATTATTGAGCTGGAGGTATGACAATTGCTAAATATAGGCCAATTTGGCAGCTTGGAATGCATAGTGAGTTCCAGGCTAGACAAAACTACAAGTTGAGGCCCCCCCTTAACTTTTTTTTTTATATTTCTGTCTCCTCACCCCATCCTAATCTGATTCCTCTCCTGAATGTTTGAAACTAAACTTCTGCTTTTGAGATGAGTCTTTTTAAATTTTTAATTAATTAATTAATTATTTTTTTTACACTCCATATTTTATTCCCCCACCCTGTCTACCCTCCGACTGTTCCACATACCATACCTCCTCCCCCCCCCACCTAACCTCTAAACTCCCTGGGGCCTCCAGTCTCTTGAGGGTTAAATGCATCATCTCTGAATGAACACAGACCTGGAAGTCATCTACTGTATGTGTATTGGGGGCCTCATACCAGCTGGTATATGCTGCTTGTTTGGTGGTCCAAGGTCTGAGAGATCTTGGGGTCCAGGTTAATTGAGACCTGGATAAAAATAATAAAATAATAATAAAATATTAAATAATAATAATAAAAGTTCTCTGGCTGTTCTCCTAACAGGGTCACCCTCCTCTTCAGCTTCTTTCAGCCTTCCATAATTCAACAACAGAGGTCAGCTGCTTTTGTCCATAGGGGGAAATTTCCTTAACAGAACCCCAATGGCTCATGCTCTAAGACCAAGAATTGATAAACTGGAAAGCTTCTGTAAGGCAAAGGACATAGTCAATAAGACAAATTGGCAACCTACAGATTGGGAAAAGATCTTCACTAACTCACATCTAATAGAGGGCTAATAATCCAAAATATATAAAGAACTCAAGAAGTTAATCACCAGAAAAACCAAACAACCCAATCAAAAAATGGGATGTAGAACTAAACCAAGATTTTTCAAATGAGGAATCTCAAATGGTTGAGAAGCACCTAAAGAAATATTCCAAATGCTTAGTGGTCAGAGAAATGCACATTAGAATGACCCTGAGAGTCTATCTTACACCAATGAGAATGGCTAAGATCAAAACTAAAGGTGACAACACATGTTGGAGAGGATGTGGAGAAAGAGGAACACTCCTCCATTGCTGATGGGATTGCAAACTGGTACAACCACTCTGGAAATCAATCTAGAGGTTCCTCAGAAAATTGGAAATAAATCTTCCTGAAGATCCAGCTATACCACTCTTGGCAATATGCCCAAAAGATGCCCCACCACGCCACAGGGGCACAGGTTCCACTATGTTCATAGTGGCCTTATTTGTGATAGCCAGAAGCTGGAAACAACCCAGATGTCCCATGGACAAAGAATGGATGTGGAAAATGTGATTCATTAATAGCTGAATGGAATACTATTCAGCTATTAAGAATGAGGACATCCTGAGTTTTGTAGGCAAATGGATGAAACTAGAAAATATCATCTTGAGATGAGTCTTAGCAATTCATCTTCCTTTACATGTTTGCTGTTTTGGAGATCACCATAAAGTTCTCTGGCATACTCTGTCTTGCAGTAGACCACATGACTCCCTTTCAGGTGCCTTGCCCCATACTTTGGAGGAAAGATGCTAAGAGAGAGACTAAGAAGACTGAATATATAGGTCTTCCTGAGTTTTTTAACCAAGTGTAAAATGAATAGCAAAACCTTGGGTAATCCATCTTGAATCTTTGAATCATCCACTTGAATGACACTACATTATCTATAATTTATAAATTATAATTTATAAATTATAAATCTATAATTTAGTGTACTGGCTGTATTTTCTTGTTAATTTACTTATGTTATGTTCTATACTAGTGATGTCAGTCATGAATCTTTATGAGCAGGGAGGGGATTGCCCATACTCCTGTCTTAGTACAGAATCAAGACTTTTAAACACCAGGTACCTAGAAATGAAGTCCACTTATCGGGCCAATGACACAAACGAATGAACAGACAGCAAACAAATAAGTAAAACAAAAACAATAGGAAATGGCTTCTGTTGCCAGAGCCTTATATTCAGATCTAAATTGTCTTATTTCTCTCCAAAATAAAGTGTATCCCAGAGGAGGTGATGGTAATGATAATGTGACCATAATTTTCATCCAAGTATCCCTGTTTCCCTTATGTCTAGGTGAGTAAGACAGAGTCTCGGGCACAATGATTTTGATTTAGTGCTGAGTCTATGCCTACTCAATTTGTTTCCATCTCAGGGTTTTTATTGCATTTGTCCCAACGGTCATCAGAGCAGAATGAACTTTCTACTGGTTTCTTTTTTTCTGAGGCTTTTACAGTGGGTGGTGGGCATTAAATCTTTGCTGGCTTATTTCCTACTAAACTTTGCACAACAGAGAGATAAAGAAGTAGGAGAAAGTACTATTGTTGGCCTGGCAGACTACCTCACATTACCCAGAAAGATAATGTGAAGACAGTATGTTATTTTTGACTGAGTGCTATTGTTCTGTACAGAATTGATAGTGATATTTTAATCTTGATACTGGAGATTTAATCGAGAACCTTGAATTTGCCTGTGCTCATTTGGTGAATATCATAAATCGCTATCCACAACTTCTAAAATTATGCTTTGAATGGAGAATTTTAAGATCAAACTAAGTTTAGAGAGTGGAAGATCTTTCTTCCTCTCCTCTTTGGCATGCTCCCCATTTTATTTACATTTCTCTCCATCTTCATATTTTTCTTTATTTTCTTTCTACACAGAGACAAAAGCCACATGTAAAGAAAATATCTCAAAAGCACATTAAGTTTCCCTTTATTCCCATCTATCAAATTCTGTAATCACATATAGGCGTTTAAGAGAGATCTATTACAAGGTTCAGTCTTGAACCTGCATGTTTGCATATGGAGGCATGTATGTACAGGTTTATATATGTTAACGTATAAGCAGGGTGCACGTGGAGGAGAGAGTTCAGGTGTCTTCAATCTCTTTCTAACTTAGGTTTTTGGTTTTTTTTTTTTTTGAGATTCTAGTTAATGTCATTTCTCTTTTCTCTTTCTTCTCCACATCCCCTCCCATACCTCTCCTTGCTCTCTTTCAAATTCATGTCCTCTTTATTCACTAATTGTTGTCATATTCACATATATGTGCATGCATATGCATATATATTTCTAAATGTAATCTGCTCTGTTTGTGCATTGTTGCTCATACATATGTTTTCAGAGCTGACCATTTTGTATTGGAAAAATCAATTAATGTGATCGTCCTTGGAGAAGTCTAATTCTCCTGCTCTTTGCATTCCTTAGTTCTTTTTCAGGGTTAAGGCCCTGTGAGCTTTCCCTGTCTACTTTGGTATGTCTGTTGTTGATGTCCCTTAGTTTTTTTGAGACAGGGTCTCTCACTGTACATGATTCCCTGTCTCTACTAATGTTGACTTTTTATGTAAGTAACACACATTTGAATACAGCAAGCACTTTGCTGACCGAGTCTTTCCCCATCCTCACTTTTGAGCCTTTTCTGTCACATTGCAATGCATATACATTGTTGCATGCTCAAAATCTGCTTAGTATACCTATCCTTTGCATTGGGCTACTTCTAGAAGTACAGTCAGTGGCTGGTCATTGCTTTGTACTATTTATCAAAGTAAATGGGAAGTTCTGTTCAAATGAGTGGATGCTTTAGATTTAACAGTAAAATCAGTAAATATTTAGTAACATTTTAGTGCTTTTAATTAATTAAGTGAATTTTAGGTTAATCAGAAAACTTGATAATGGTGTGAATAACTACTGCATATTTCTTTTTTGCTGTGTCTTCAGATACAGCAATCAATGAAACACCCTCAGTCTCTTTCTCTCTAAGAACTAATATTTAGGAGTACTTTCAGAGTCACTATTTAAGATGGTTGTCATTGTTGAAGATAAGAGTAAGCCTACCCCTGCATGGCAAATAGCAAAAATGAATCTAGCCAATGATAGTTTTAGATTTTCTGATGGCTCTTTGTTTTACCCAGAAGTCTGATTCAAAAAAACTTTTAATGGAGCAGACACAAGGGAAGACAAAAGAATGCAAACAGACCGTAAAGGAATGCTCAGAGGTTTCATGGTATACTCTGAAGAAGCTCTAGCTATATGAGAGTTGTCAAAAAGTGAACGAAATGAATGGTTAGAATTGTGCAAAATTAAGTTATGAACAAGATGAATGGTTGTGCAAAATTAAGTTAACACAAATCTATTACTTATACATCAATTAATTTTTTATCTATTTGATAGAGTAGGTTTGATGTGGAAGCTAACATTTCAACAGGTTTGGTGACTTCTCAATGTCATGGGAATAATATGTAATAGAAGAAGTTCACAAACTCAAAATATCTGGGTGTAGGGTGAGAGATACCAGTGTATCTACCATGGATGTCTTTCATTTTGATATAGAATTAATGAGCATTAGCCACCAAGGAAAGAAATAACTAAACTATTAGGAGCTAAAATTTTTTCACCTGTGACCAAACAGTGAGTAAATACTTTATTTTGCCTTGCCAATATAGTAAAATCTTGTAATTCATTAAGTAGTTATGAAGAATCAGTGACATCTTAGTGTTGACTAATATATCTACCTAGAACTTAATTTTCCTGAAAGATTCTGTCTGGAAAAACTTTCATTGGTGTAGATAATTTCATTTCAAAAACTGCTTCAACACCAAGAATTAGACACAGTCGCATAAAAAATAAACTATAGGTGACCAAATATAAAATTTGGATTGAGCCAGAAGTCATTTAAATTGATTGAGAAAACAGAAAGTAACGAAATCAACTTGCCTGTTATCTGGTAGAAATTATAGCTTTTCGTCAGCTTAGGTTTAGAGATTTTAATCAAGATAAAGATAGATTTAGCTTTCATATCTCCAGATTTTGTGGCCTGCTGAGATTCGGAAGATTATCTGCAATACAAAACCTTCTCAGAGCTTTGCTCCAAAATACACTCTGGCTAGAGCTAGAGCTACAGGTTCCACCAGCATCTCCTGCAACTTGCTCAAGCTTAGGTGTTGGTACTTGAGAGATAATTTATTATGTGGTATCTGTCTCTCTCTTTGTCTGGACAGGTTATGTGACCATAGATGCCCTCTGCTTTGCATGTGTAGTGATGATTTCACATTCATGGCATCAGACATGTGCCAAAAGGACACAAGAGTCAGGAGCAGAGTCCCCTCCCTGTTCTCTTCTTTTTTATTCTGACGTGTGTTCATTTAATGGCCAGTGGTATGACAGCCAGTTGTCCTCAATAATAATATTTGTGAAACTGTTATCAGTTTGCGTTATATCCTTGTTTTACTTGCCCATTTTTCTTGAACACCTCCCAAGTAAGTCCTTGACCTCAAATCTTTGTCTCAGAGACTATGTGCATGAACCAAAATTAGAACAAATGTACTCCACATAGTCCATTCAGATGTGTTGATCTGAAGTACAACTGTGTTTTTTGAGTGACCAATCTGAAGATTAAGAGAGAGGCATGAGTGGGAAATTCTACACATTCCTTGAATAAACTCTCAGGGAATTTGGAAATAAAAACTTCCATTATGTCTCTGATAAGAAAGAACTGTGAACTAGACTTAGAGAAAGTGTCTACAATCTGAATTGAAGAGGAACATTATTGACTTTGAAGCATCATATGAAAACCTACAATTGGAATGAGGCATAGGTCCTGAAACATCTCCTAGAGCAAGTTTTGTGAGTAGAAAAGAAATACAACAAATGAATTGTTTTTTCCTAATAATTTCCTAATATTCTTTCCTAGGAATAGAATCCATTTCTATTCCTACTTAGCAAGGCATGGTAAATCGAATGAAATGTTCATCACTTTCATCAGGAATAGATGTTTTTGATGTGAATGCAGATGGAGCTTACTAGCCTAAGACCAACAGCCCAACCAGATTGTACTCCGTCTGTAGACAGGGAGAGTCTGGTTTCCTCATTACCGTTAATAAGCCATTCAAATCACTCAGCTACTGTGTTTTCCTCTTGTCTTCAAACCAAGTATGTCACATATTTTTTATTTTTCTTCTGTTACAAATCTCTGATTGGTGTTCCCAGAAAATGTTGAATGCTTTGAAAAAGCCTTAAGTGCATAATTATATGGATAATCTATTATGATCAACCAAGTTCTCATTTTATAAACTGAAATATAAATTAACTACTATTTACATTGTATGTCACGATGGGTCTTGTAACACACTCACACTCTGTAGAATGGCTTAGATAAGATAATCGACACATATTATCTCACCACACTTATCTTTACAGTATATGGGACAACACTTCATAGCCAATCTTTTAGTAATTGGCAAGTATGTTGTACATTGCTTCTAACTATAGCATCTTATTGCATTAGACCTATCAAACATTCCAATCTAACTGTTTTTTTGTGTGTGTCTTTTAACATTTTTTAAAACCCATCTTATCACTTAAGGTAATATACAGTTATTGGGGTATGTAAATTGAGGGAGGAGTTATTCTGCTGACCACACTATTATTTCAATCAATTTTACATATATAAAGAGTAATAAAGGGTCAGTATATCATCCATATTAGGGGTGTTTGAAAATGTATGTTTTTAATATTTACTTATTAAATTTTATTTTAAAATAAACTTTATTATAAAATATTGAAAGTAAATAAAATATCATACACTAAAATTAAGTAGACCAAAGTCTATCAACTAAACAAATTTCTATACTGTTAGAATAGGCATTCATACATGAACTGTGGGGCTTTACATCAAATTTTACACTTCATTATTAAATATTCTGTGTATTTATCCACCATCAACCCCAAAAATTCCATGACAGAATTAGAACTTTAGAAACACTTTCTGTATATGTTATGCATAATTTTATATATACTCTTTCATAATTTATCATTTACTTGTATTCTGTCTTTTCTTCTTTTTTATTGAAGATAGATTTTTTTTTCCAAACAAGGTTTCTCTGTATAGCCCTGGCTGTCCTGGAACTCACTCTGTACACCAGGATGTCCTCAAATTCAGAAATCTGCCTGCCTCTGCCTCCCAAGGGCTGGGATTAAAGGCATGTGCCACCACTGCCCAGAGAAGATAGATTCTTTTATCATGCAATATATCTAGATTATAGTTTACTCCACCCAGTTACTCGCCCTACTCACAGGATCTAGTCCTTGCTGCCTCTCATTAGAAATGATTATCTTTTTTAAGAGGTAACAACCAAACATGACCAAATAAAATATAAAGAGGTGAAACAAAGACTTTTCGTATCAAAATTGGATGATGCAACCCAACAGGAGGAAATAAGTCCCAAGAGCAGATGAAAGACTCAGAGCCCCACTTTTTCTCATGGCTAGGAGTCCCATAAAAATACGAAGCTAATATCTATAGTTCATATGCAGAGGATCTAGTACAGATCCATCTAGGACCTGTGCTTGCAGCTTCAGTCTGTGAACCTTGCTTAGTTGACTCAGAGGGCCATATTTTCCTGGTTTCTTCCATCTCCTCTCAATCCTAAAATCCTCATGCCCCCTCTTCAGCAGGATTCCCTGAAATCTGAGAGGAGGGATTTGATAGAGACTTACTGTTTGGACTCTCTCTGGATAATGTTTGCTGTGGGTTTCTGCACCTGTTTCCATCTGAGGCTGGAGGAAGCCTCTCTGATGATGACTGACTAAAGCACTGATCTATGAGTATAGCAAAATACTATTTGGAATTACTATTATTATTATTATTATTATTATTATTATTATTATTATTGTACTTGGTTTTATCTTAGGTCTCTGGACTGCCTAGTCTCTGGGTCTTGGTTTCTCAAGTAGTGTTAGGTAAGGGTTCCTTCTCATGGAGTGGGTCTTAAGTCAAGTAAGATCCTAGTTGGTTACTTCCACGAGGTCTGTGCCATCTTTGACCTAACATACTTTGCAGACTGAACAGATTGTAGGTCAAAGGTTTTGTAGCTAGGTTAGTGTTCACATTTCTCTTTTGGTAGCCTGAAGAATAACTTTCTTCACAGAGACTAGATATAGAGGTGAAGGCTTCAGGCAGACCACCTTGTTTTCTCTGTGTTCAATGAGTTGTATGGATATTATCCTCTGAAATTGGGCCTACTGTCAGTTTGAGGAGAGCAACTAATTGTCTTAGTAGAAGCTTGTTTTTTTTTTTTTTAATTTTGTGATTTTCACGGAAGCCCCTTGCCCAACAACTCAATTGGAGGCAACTCAGTCTCTCCACTTGATGCCAGGACTTGCTATAAGATTAGGCTAGCTGAGGCTCTGTATCTTCCATTATTAGGAGTCCTTATTAGAGTCATCATCATAGATTCCCGGAAGTTTCCACTACACTAGGTTTCTACACCACCACCCAAATACTCACCAAATTTAGTCATCTGTCCCTGCACTTTCTCCCTCCATCCCACTCCTTCACACATACCAGATCCCTCCCACCCCCATCTCCATCAGCCCCCCAGTTCATCCATAAAATATATTCTATTTCCCTTTCCACAGGGGGATTCATGCATTCCCCACTATACTTCTTCTCTTTATTTAACCTCTCTGAGTCTATGGGCTGTAGCTTGATTATCATTTTCTTAATGACTCATATTCACTTATTTTTTTTAAAGATTTATTTATTTATTATATGTAAGCTGTCTTCAGACACACCAGAAGAGGGTGGTTGTGAGCCACCACGTGGTTGCTGGGATTTGAACTCATGACCTTCCGAAGAGCAGTCGGTGCTCTTCCCCACTGAGCCATCTCACCAGCCCTCATATTCACTTATAAGTGAACGAATACCATATTTGTCTTTCTGGATCTGGTTTATTTCACTTAAAATGACTTTTTTCTAGTTCCAACATTTGCCTGCACATTTCATGATCTCATTTTTCTTTTAACAGATGAATGATACTCAAATGAATAAATGTATCACTTTTTTAAAATCCATTCTTTTGTTGAGGAATATCTAGGTTGTTCCCAGTTTCTGGCTATTATGAAGAACGTCACAATGAACATGGTTGAGCAAGTGGTAAAATGAAGTGTCTTTTGGGTATGTGATCAAGAGTGGTTTAACTGAATCTTGAGGTAGACTGTGTCTCATTTTTCTTCCATATCAATTTCCGTAGTGGCTGTACAAGTTTTCATTCCCACTACTAGTAGAAGAGTGTTCTACTAGTGCTTTAATTCTCTTCAGCATTAGCTATCACTTTCAAGTTCTTAGCCATTTTGATAGGTTTAAGATGGAATCTGAGAGTAGTTTTGATTTGCATGTCCCCAATGGCTAAAGATGCTGAGTATTTCTTTGTTTCTTAGCCATTTGAGATTACTTTATTGAGATTTTCTGTTTAGATCTGTATCTCATTTTTAAATTAGATTATTTGCTTTTTTGATATGTAGTTTCTTGAATTTTTTAAAATATATTTTGGATAGTAGTCTGCCATCAGAAGTAGAGTTGGTTAAAATTTTTTTTTTCCTATTCTGCACAATCCTGCTTTGTCTGGTTGATGGTGTCCTTTGCCTTACAGAAGCCTTTTGGTTTCATAAGATCCCATTTATTGATTGTTGATCTTAGTGCCTGTGTTATCAGAGTCCTGTTCAGGAAGTTGCCTTAGGTGTTAATGGGTTCAAAGCTATTTCCTACTTTCTCTTTATTAGGTTCAGTGTGTCTGGTTTTATGTTGAAGCTTTTGATCCACTTGGACTTGTGTTTTGTGCAGGGTGATAAACATGGATCTATTTGCATTCTTCTAGATGCGGACATCCAGTTAGACCAGTACCATTTGTCTTTTTCTCAGTGTGTTTTTGGCTTCTTTATCAGAAATTAGGTGTCCATATGAGTGTGGATTTATGGCTTGGTCTTCATTTCAATTCCATTGACCACTGTGTCTATTTTTATGCCAACAGAATGTGGTTTTTATTACTATAGCTGTGCAGTATGGTGGGACCTCTAGTACTTTTATTGTTTTTCTTTTATTGCCAGAATTGTTTTTAGATATCCTTTTCTTTACCATATGAACTTGAGTATTTTCCTTTACAGGTCTGTAAAGTATTGTATTTGAATCTTGATGGGGAATCTTGATGCATTGAATCTGTACTTTGCTTTTGGTAAGATGGCCATTTTTCTTACCTTGATCCTACCAACCCATGAGCATAGGATATTGTTCCCTCTTCTCTATAGCTTTTTCAGTTTACTTCTTTAAAGATTTAAAGTTGTTATCTTAAAAGTCTTTCACTTGCTTGATTTGAGATAACCAAAGATATTTTATTTGAGGCTATTGTACAAGGTTTTTTTCCTGATTTCTTTCTCAGTCTATTTGTCATTTTTAAATAAGAGGACCACTAATTTTGTGGGTTAATCTTGCAATCTGCCACTTCACTAAAAGTGTTTATCAGCTACAGCAATTCCCTGGTGGTATTTTAGAGTCACTTATGCACAAGATTGTATCATCTGTGAATAGTGATACTTTGACTTCTTCCTTTCTAATTTGTATCCCTTTGGTCTCCTTTAGTTGTCTTATTGTTCTAGCTAAAACTTCAATTACTATATTGACCATATATGTAGAGAGTGGACAACTTTTTCTCATATATGTAGAGAGTGGACAACCTTTTCTCATTCTTGATTCTAGTGGAGTTGCTTTGAGTTTCTCTCCATTTAATTTGATGTTGGCTGTAGGCTTGTTGTGAATAACCTCTACTGTGTTTAAGTATGCCCCTTGTATCCTTAATCTCTCCATGATTTTTTATCATGAAGGGGTGTTGGATTATGTCCCAGACCTTTTCTGCATCTAATAAGATGATTATGTGTTTTTTTCCAATTTATTTATATGGTGGGTAAACCTACTGATTTTCATATTGAATCATCCCTGCACATCTGTGATAAAGCTTACTTTTCCATGGTTTCTTCTCTTTTTGATGTATTCTTAGATTCAGTTTGCAAGCATTTTATTGAGTATTTTTGCATCTATGTGTTATACGTAATATTAAAAATCAACACATGCTATCACCAGCTAGGCACTAGCTGGTGGTCTAGGTCTGTTCCCAGCCAGGCACACAGGCCAAAAGCTCATATTTTCCCTTATGCTAAAGCCTGTCCCATAGACAATCTTAGTTTAGAATCAACAGATAACACAGTCACTGTACATAGAAACTAGAGTCCTAATTTCACCAACTATTCTAAGTTATAAATCTTCTGATGCTGCACTGAGAAACCTGTCTCGAAAAACCAAAAAAAAAAAAAAAAAAAATCTGGTGGTGGACATTGATGGATCTGCCACCCTACCTAACAGCCTCTGGCCTATATTGTCTCTCTTTGCCTCCACAGTCCAAATGAGTGTCCCTTCTCCTTCTTTCTCCCTCTCTCAGATCCAGAAGTCCTACCTCCTCCTTGCTCAGTGATTGGCTTCTTGTATTTATTATTTTAATCAATTAGGGGGAAATTCCACTATATCTGTTAATTAGAGAATTAGAGAATTCTCTTTCTTTTTGAGTTTTTATGTGATTTGAATATCAGAGTAACTGTGACTTCATAAAATGAAGTGGACAATGTTCCTTCTATTTCTATTTTATGGAATAATTTGAGGAGAATTGGAATTAGCTCTACTTTGAAAATCTGGTAGAACTTTGCACTAAAACCATCTGGCTCTGGAGTTGTGGTTGGTATTGTTGTTGTTTGAGTAGTTGCTGTTTTCACAGATGATCGGAATTCAGTTCCCAGTATCTCTATCAGAGGGCTTATAACCACCTATTAATATTGTGAAAATGTCTACAGTAACAATATTAATTTGAAAAATTAATGCAATACCTATCAAATTTCCCCATGTCATAGTTCACATGTTTAGAAAAAAATTCAAGATTCATATGGGACTGCAAAGAACACAAGCAACAAAAACAATCCTAAGTAATAAGAACAATATTATAAGTGTTATAATGCTTGACCTCAAATTACACTATAGAGCTGTAATAAAGGCAAACTGTTACTGGTATTAATAAAAAGACAGGTTAGTCAATGGAATAGAATGAAGGACATAAATAAAATGGTAAAGCTATGTCCACTTAATTTTTAGCAAAGGAGACAAAAATATGCCTTGGGATAAAGATAGCATATTCAACAAATAGTGATGGAAAAAGTGAATTTCTACCTGAAGAATAATAAAATTCAATATATATCCCTCTCCTACAAAAGTCAAACTGGATCAAAGAGCTTAGTTTAAAAGAAACACTAATACTTTTAGAAGAAAACACAAGAGGCACCCTTCAAGGTATTAGAATAAGCAAGAACCTTTTAAAGAGAACCTCAGTCTTTCAGGACCCAAGTTCAAGAATCAACAGATGAAACTACAAAAAAATAAATGCTTTCTATACAGCCAAGGGAAAAAAATCAACATAGTTAGCAGCCCACAGAATAGAAGGAAATCTTTGCCAACTACACTTCAGACAAGGAATCACTGTCTTAATTCATAACATCATAGATGATTTCTACCTGATACTATATTTCTACCTGATACTATATAAACAGAATCACATAGCATTTATTATTTATTTTTAGTTTATATATGTACATGTGGTTGTGCATACTTGGTTATGTGTGTGTGTGTGTGTGTGTGTGTGTGTGTGTGTGTGAACATGTGGAGACTAGTTGATGGTGAATGCCTTAATTACTTTCTACCATCTGTTTTGCACCTTGTGGTTATTGTTTAGGCTGGGCTGGCTGCCCAGTGAGCTTCAGAAATCTTCCTATCTCCACCTCTCCAAAACTGAGATTATAAGGACATGTTGCCAACACCATTTTTTTTTTAATGTGGTGAGTTGGAAGAGGACCCCTGGTCCTTGTGCTTTTATAGCAAGCACTGTAGTACTGGAGCTATCTCTTCAGTCATAACTACACACTATATAGTATTCTTATTGCCTAGCTATTTTTATCTAATTTGCTTGAGAGAATTTTT
>JADRCC010567512.1:8108-18284 GCA_019843855.1 Hylomyscus alleni
AGAGAGAGAGAGAGAGAGAGAGAGAGAGAGAGAGAGAGAGAGAGAGATTGACCATAGTGAGAATTTTGGGTTTTTTGGTTTTTCGAGACAGGGTTTCTCTGTGTAACCCTGGCTGTCCTGAAACTCACTCTGTAGACCAGGCTGGCCTCAGACTCAGAGATCCGCCTGCCTCTGCCTCCCAAGTGCTGGGATTAAAGGCGTGCACCACCATCGCCCAGCGAATTTTGGTTTCTTAACAATTAAAATCTAGCTATGTTATATGAATATGTTTTGTTTTAACTCCAGGTGTGAGATATGGGCTGCTTCAGATTGTCCACAGAGGTGACTATGATTTGTCTCATGCTTTGGCAGGAGTGTGATTCTGCCAGCTGAAGAGAGTTTACATTTGGAATTCTGGGGGACTCGGAGAAGGTATAAAAATGGCAAAGCCCAGAGAGGCTGATGCTGGTTCCTACCGTTGTGTTTCCTGGATTGCTGGTTGGAGATATCCTGACAATAAAGATTGAATTCGCTCCTAGGAAGGCCTCTAATCAGCAGGAAGTAGTCTAAAGAGATCTATGCCCCCTCTCTCCTCTAACCTTCTCTCTTACCTACCTAGTGTTGAGTTGGACGGGGTTGGGGTGGAGAAAGCTGGTAGATATAAGAACCCAATAAAGTAACCCAAAGTATGGTTACAATACACACTAATTAAATAAATAAAGCCAAAGAGTTCTCTTTTGCTTTCCTGACAGAAACACAGACAGGGTGGATTTTAAACCTGTTTGTGAAGATGACCCGTATGTGAAGGAGTTGAGTTTGCCAAAAGATAGACAAACACAAGCAGTCCCATTAAGTGTGAACTTCACACAAACACCTGTTCCTATAAGTGCATCCATGCAACAGCTCCACACCCTCTGGCTTAAAGTGCTAAAAGCAGGCATGCTAAGAGCCCGTTGAAGCAGGACGTGCTTACAAGGGAGATGCAAACATCTGTCACACAAGTCTGGGGAGCGGTGTTCACACAACTTAGATTCCAACCATGACAGAAAGCCCAACTCCCTGTTTCAGCCAGCACGACTAGCTTTAATCAACGTGAGCTCTCCATGCAAGAAGAAGGTGGGATAACGCGCTCTAGATTTTGGCATTAAAGAACAATGCTTCCTAGGGAGGTAGAATTTATCCTACCCTGATTGTTCTGGTGACCACACAAATTTATATCATACTAAATTCAGACATCAAAAAACTGATGTCAGGGGCTGGTGAGATGGCCCAGCTGGTAAGAGCACTGACTGCTCTTCCAAAGGTTCTGAGTTCAAATCCCAGCAACCACACGGTAGCCCACAACCATTTGTACTTAGATAAAATAAAAAAAAATCTTAAAAAAAAAAAACTGATGTCAATTTTTGCTGTCTGTTCATTAAATTCTCCTTTTCAGAGGGATTACAGTTGAATTTCTTACCGAGAATTCCAGATTGCCCCAGCATGCTGGAGAAGGGCCTGGTTCCAGGAGGAGCCTTGACTCTGAGCCCAGCCTGCGTGGTGTTGTTGTTTTGCTGTTTGTTTTAACAATGCACAGATCCCAAGGAGCCCTTGAGTCCATGACAAATGGGCCTCTTGCTGGCACATCTCACCAATCTTCAAACATAAATGTATTTATATCTCACTTAGATCTGAGCTGTAATACCCCTCCAACACTCATCTCATACTCGATTGCTTTAGGATTAAATAAAATGTACTCTGAAAGGCATAAGTAGAAAACTTATGGCATAGGATGGGGCTAAGGGAGAATGAGCTAATTAGGTCCATTTTTAAATCTACTTATATTTGGTTTAAAGGATTGTGAATATTTAGACAGTGACAGATCTTTGCCAAAAGTTCTCTTGTAAAGGTAGAGGATTCTAGACTTGAATCCCATAAATCTATCACCTGGAGGTAGGAGTGACTATTCCTGTCCCCAGGAACCTGTTCTTTCTCCTTTACTATGGTCTCCAGGACTCAGCCACATTAATCAGCTCCTGTGCATATCTAATGTGAATTATTCTACATACTACTTACTACCCAGATAATCTGAAAATCTGGGAGACTCACCTAACCTCCTCCAGAAGCAGCTATAGGATAGAATGGCTGCCCTTTGCTTAATTTTTAAACCTCCTGCATACCTGTCTCTAAAAGGGAAGATGACCAACTGAATAACAATGGCCCCCATAGGATTATATACTTGAATATTTGGTCCCCAGTTAGTAGAACTGTTTGGGAAGGATTAGGAGGTGTGGCCTTGTTGGAGGAAGTGTGTCACTGGGGATCTACTTTGAGATTGCAAAACCCACAGTATTTCCAGTTAGCTCTCACTTTCTGATTCATGGTTGTGCCTCAAGATGTAAGCTCTCAGCTACTGCTCCAGGACTATGCCTGCTCACCTGCCACCATGTTCCCCACCGAGGTGGCCAATGGTCGCGGACTCACCCTCTGAACTGTAAGCCCCCAATAAACTGTTTCCTCTGGAAGTTGCTTTGGTCATTGGTGTCTTAGGTCAGTAATAGAAAAGTAACTAAGACATCCACTTAAAATGATCCCTTCACTGGCTCAGGCTGCTTGCAGCTTTGGCTTAGGGAAAAGAAGAGAGCTACAGCTAGCCAGAGACCGTCGGAAGCATCTAAGTGGGAAAGGTGATAACTGAGGGATAGAAATCACTTTCACTTTGGCCACTTCTCTTTGTCTTCATTTCCTTTATCAGATCTGATGTGGATCTGATGTATTTCATTATCTGTGTTAATGAGGCTAGGGGAAGAATGTGTAGAGTGGTTGTGAGGGTTCAGGAGTGTGTTCTGTATTCAGCCTCCAGGATGGTCTCTCACCTGGACCACACTTATCTGACTGTTGTTAGGATGATGGAGTTCTGAGGTTTCACTTGATTCCTGGCACTAGGTTTTTGAACACGCATGTGCAGACTTCAATGGCCATGAACTCAGTGTTTCACCCCAGCAGAGATGGCAACTGTTCCCATGCCAGGGAAGCCACGTGCCTGACTCCACGGCACTCAGTCAAGAGCCACCTCTCTCAAATCCCAGCTTCAGTCTCTTGTCACTTATAGAGCCCACATGGTATCCCGGCCACCCAAAGCCTGAAGCTCCGGTGTTTCCTGGCCTTGATGTTGTCCATATCAAATCCAGAAGAAGAAGAAGAAAGAATGATAAAAGAAAAGAGAAAGAAAAAAATCCTCCTGTGTTGTGATCATAAAAAGAGCTATAAGAATATGTTCTGGCAGGGTGTGGAGGAAGGGGGTGCCTTGGTGGGCCTCGGTCGACTATGACCACGTGGAGAGAGGGAGGATGGTAATGGGGAGAGGGGGGGAGCAATGGGGGAAGAGGCAAGGGAGAGAAGCAGGAGTAAGAGAGAGAGGAGGGGGCACGCAGCCCCTTTTATAGGGCCAGGCCTACCTGCCCGTTGCCAGGTAACCCTGGGGAGGAGCATACCTGGCTGCTGCCAGGTATCTGTGGGGGTGGAGTTTATATAGAATGCTAACACCCTGTCTTTGTCCATGGAGTTAAAATTTCAAGCATACATTTTCCTCTTAAGGATAACATTTTTTTTGGTAACCCTCAAAGTTTTACATTTCAGTTCTGAACTTAAAAATAAAAAGGATACTAAGATGACTGGTTATAATTTATCAGAGTGGGGGTTTGGAGAGAGCAATCCCACTACCTAGAATAGTAAATAGGGGAATAGGGGTTTTTTGTTTTTTGGTTTTTGTTTTTTTTTTTTTTTTTGGTTTTTTTTTTTTGAGGGGGAGGGGAAACCCGGAAAGGAGATACCATTTGAAATTTAAATAAAGAAAATATCTAATAAAAAAATTTCAATCCCTTTTTAAAAAGAAAGAAAGAAAGAAAGAAAGACTATTTAATTTTCCAGAAAAAATATGGTGGAGAGGGGGCAGGTTTTACAAATGCCTTGAAGAGATTTGGTCAAACACAGACCGTAGGCTCAAAGGCCCTCAGGGTAATGACATCATCTACAGTGGGCGTGAGAAGCAGAAAGCCTGCTCTGAGGGCTGGCCCTAAGCCTTTCATCCGAACTTTAATCTTGGGACTCAAATGGCTTCTCTTTTTGCTTCCATGTTAGGAAATGGGAAAGTGATGGCCTCCCTATGTCTTTCTTCTAGCTTATACGATACTTGAGGCACCAAAACTTAAGGCCAAAGGCAAACCCAAAGCATTTTTAATCCATGTCCAAGCACTATGCAAATAGGTTATTCTCTTTTCTCCATGTCTTTCAATCTTGTACTTCTGTATATGTGTGTGTATGTGTGTGTGTGTGCTCACACATGTATGTGTGTTCACAGTGAGTGCATGTATATGTGTGTATATGCATGTGAGTATGTGTGTGCATATGTGTGTATATATGTGTGTATGTATGAATATGTATGTGTGAGAATGTGTGAGTATGTAAGGATGTGAGAGTGTGTGTGAGTGTGTAAGTGTGAGAACGTATATGTATATGTGTAAGAATATGTATGTGTGTGTATGTGTGAGTGTGTGTATATGTATGTATGAGTGTGTATGTATGAGTATGTGAGTATGTGTGTGTATGTGTGAGTATGTGAGAATGTGTAAGTATGTGTGAGTGTGTGAATATGCATGTGTATAAGAGTGTATATATATGTATGAGCCTGTATATGTGTGAGAATGTGTGAGTGTGTGTGTATGTGACAGGGTGTGTAATGTGTATGAGTGCATGTGTATGTAAGGAGGTGTGTAATATATGTGTGTGTGTGTGCAAGTGTGTATATATGTAAGGAATGTGTGGATGTGTGTGGATGTGTGTAGAGAGCTAATTCCCTTATCCTAACGGCAGTAACTGACAGCACTTGCCTTTGGCCAATTGAAAACAGTTTCAGTTAACTGGCAGTTTATTACGTCACTCAGGTCTATAAAAGGCAGCTGACTCCGAGGAGTTTGAAGGCATTCTTGCCTTAAGGCATTCTTGCCTTGCCATACTTTTGCTTAGAGGCATTCCTGCTTTGGGATACTTTTGCCTGGAGGCATTTTGCCTCGGGGCTTTTGCCTTGGAACACTTGCTTTGGCACACTTTTGCTTAGAAGCATTTTGCTTTGGGATACTCAGACTTGCTTATTAATCTTGGCATGGGTTTATCCTTAGACTTGGAACTTAATGGCAATTAGCATTCATTCTGGATATAAGCTGTTTTCTCTCTCTTATTATCCCTTCGCAACATTGTTTTTCCCTCACCTAATGTAACTTTTCCCTTAAAATAAATAAAGGCCTGATTAAGCCACTTAGGAAGGAATTGGGGTCTTTTGCCTTTTAACTCTGCTGGCAAGGGTCCCCCAAAGAGGCGAAAGACAGATGTGTATATATGTGTGTATGTATAAATGTGTTTGTGAGCAATGTGAGCATGTGTGAGTGTGTCAGTGTGTGTGTGTGTGTCAATGTGTGTGTGTGTAAGTGATGGCCAATGATAACTTTGTCTGTTGTTCTCTAGGTTCTATAACTTTTTTTTTTGAGACAGAGTTCCTCGCTGGTCTGGAGCTCACTTACTAGGTAAGTCTGGCTGGCCAGTGATCCCCAGAGATTTACTTGTCTCTGCATCCTCAGTGCTGGGATTACAAGTCTCACCACATCCATCTTTTTCTTTTTCTTTTTTAAATAGGTTCTAGGGATGAAATTCAAGCCCTTGTGTGTGAGAAAGGTGCCGTATGAACTGAGCCATCTCTCCAGCCTCCACCACTCTTTGTTAATCTCTGTCCAATAATCTCCCTATGAACATTTTAACTCAACATGAGACTGCTGGAAAATGCAGAGGTGATCATTAACCCGGGACATAGGCAGCTCAGACATGCACTGACCCACAGCAACCTCTACTGCATGGGCTTTTCCTGTCTGAAGTAGGACTCAGTTGCATCACATCCCCAAGCTCAGAGCACGCCCGAGAGACCTTTTCTCCACCCAGTGCCCCGTGCTGTGTGGCCTGTCACCCACAGTCCGCCCTTGTTCTCGTAGACTCCTTGTAGCACAGTGCGGCTTCTGTGCTTTGTTTTATACGACAAAACAAATACGACTCAGGGTGAGTCTGAGTTCTCCCAGAAATGAAGAACTGGCTCAGACAATGGATGCTACAAATAGGGACGCCTGGATGACAGACACACTTGAGGGAGTAAACTCCTTTTGGATACACCAATGACAAGCCGTTCTTGTGTGCGTGGTGCAGGCGGAGGAGAATCCTTAACTATTAGTGAGTAAGCACACATCAGCTGCTCCTCGCTCACCCTGGCCTCTGAGGAGCCGCACAGATGATGCAGCAGAAGGTGATCCCGTGAGGTTTGGTTGGCTGATTTGCCGTGAGCTGTCTGCACCTATACATAACATTGTTACATCATGGGCTTCCCTATAAGCCCTCACCCTGGTGCTGTTGAAAATATAGCTGGTTATAATGTGTGGTTCACACATGTGTGTGTGGCACAGGTGCTCCCTTGTGAGAGAAGTTTACTTGAGATCTGTTCTCTCACTCACCACCTTATGTTTGAGGAAGGGTCTCTTCACTGAACCAGGAGCTCTCCTTCCCAGCCTGTCAGTATGTACCAGAGATGCATCTCTGCCGACCCCACCCCCTGCACTGGCCCGTTCCACCATGCCTGGTTCTTATGTGTGGGTCAGGGGTCCTAACACAGGTCCTGGCATTCACATAATAGATGTTTTACCCACTGAGTTATAAGCTCTCCAGCCCTAGAAGTCTCCTTTACTGCATCTCTTGTCTTCACTGAGTTGCTCTCAGAAAGCTTCCTCGAAGGAATTTTATAGTGTATAGTTTGGGTCAGCCCAATGCTGGGCAAACCTCCCAATCCACTCAGCATCTGTAAAACCCACCCAACCCTCTTAGCCAATCACAGTTCCTTGCAAACCCTCACAGCCTGTTCAGATAATCCAGACAAACCCTCCCCAGCCACTCATCTAATACCCAGCAAATTCTCCTAGAGGTTGTCTTCAAACGATCAACAGACAGAAGTTTCATCAAGCAAGTACTCAAGGTGAACTATAACTTCCTCCCACAAGTCCTTAAACTCTAGAGGCCAACTCAAGACCTGATGAATCCCTAAGTTCTGATGAACCACTAAGTTCCATTCCCAGAAAAGACCTCCTGTTGGCCAGCCACCTGATGTACATATGTGGATGCGGATGTGCCTGTTCCATCTGCAGGCTTGGTGGTCTTAGGTTCTTGCTCCGTGGGACTGAATTTGTGTCTGCTTATTTAAACTCTTAAGCAAGCCATGAGGAGCATAGGGCACGGATGAAGACTCAGACCATCATCTTTCTTTACTACTGACCTCCAGCTTTAGCAATGGTTTTCAAAGTGTGTTCCCCAGAGCAGCAGCTGCAGATGGAAACAGTTGAGAACTTGCTAGAGAAGCAAATTCTCCTGCCGCCTTCCCAAGTCTACTCACTCGGACTCTGGGAGTGGAGAGCAGCAGTTTGTGCTTTAAGGAATTGATCCTAAGGGGAATGCGAATCATTGTTCTATATTGCATGAGTGTGCATGTGTGTGTGTGCGCGCACACACACACACACACACACACACACACACACACACTATCAAATGTTTTTCACTGCTATTCTAAGAGCTGCTGCCAGCAGTGTCTCTCTGTATCTGAGGCTGATAATAAATCAGGATCGTCTCAAACATTCTGATATGAGGTAGACTCAGATTTGCATATCTGACTTGATGTGTCAGATTTGCATATCTTGGGTAAATATTCTTCAAGATTCTTCTGTATTAACAGGGTCTTTGAGGTTCTGTTGATTTGAAAGCAGCCCCACACCCACTTGTGAACATCCTGATTTAAAATCCTATCCATGACTGCAAGGGACTCAAACTGCTATCAAAACTATTACAAAAGGGTGTTTGTTTGTTTGTCTGTTTGTTTCGGTTTTGCTTTTGTTTTTTAAGAATTCAGACATTTGGATATCAAACTCACTAATCCTTAGTGAAGATACAATCTGACTTTACAACCTTCTGAGTAACCTGGGAGAGTGCCCAGAGGACTACTTTGCAGTCTCTGTATGCATGAAATCCTGCTAAGCCAGTGCACGTAGAAAATGAACTGTAAAGCTCAAAGTTCCACCCACCCAAAGGTCACAAAATGACTGTTGACCAAAACGAATTGCATGTGACCACAAATCTTTTCAGTCTTTAAACTCATTCATACTCTTCATTTAAATTGAAGAGCTTTTGTTTAAAAACTAGATGCCTGGCTTCTCTTGAAGATGAGTTGCTGTCTAACATAGAAGCCCTGTTCTCACACAGCACAAATCACCTGTATCCTCACTGCTCAGTGGCATCTGCTTCATAGGCCCCAGCTTTCCATTCAGTGTCCCTGATTATATACACTTGCTTCAAAAGATCCTTGTTGGGGCTTAGTGGGTAAAAGCATGTGCTGATGAGCATGAGAACCTGAGTTTGGATCCCAGAACATGCATAAGAAGCCAGGTGTGATCTCACACAGGCCCTGGTACTGCAGGAGGCAGAGACAGGAGGATCTGGAAGCTTGCTGACCTCCAGCCTAGCTCTAAGTTCTGTAAGAGACCCCGTCTCAAAGGGATAAAGTAGAGCAGGTCACCCAGTGTCCTCCTCCAGCTATTGGGTACCCCAACCCCCACTCTCCCCAGCCCCCACAAGAACTCCGTTACTGTTGTCAGCCTACACTGAAAACTCCAAGCAGATAGTACGTTCATTCAAAATTTCCTAATTTGGCAGAAACGTTGAGGTTGACAGAACTGTCTCTTTGAGTCTCTTTTCTATTTCAAGTGAGTTCCGAGCTATTTATTTACTGTAAATAGAAACTTCTGTGTCTGTTCACTGGATGCCTGCTCTGAGTGTGTCTCAGGAAATTTCCCAGATCACCCTGACAGCAACTCCACGACCAGGCGTCTCTCTTCATCCCCGTCTCACAGACCAGGAAACAGCAGGACAAGGGCATCGTGCAGATACTAATGAAAAGACTATAGCCCGAGTCCAGAGTCCATGCTTGTAACTGCCCTCCCAGACTGTGCAAGACACTGGCAGCCTTCAAGAACTCTGTCTTATGCATCATGCTCATTTGTTATCTCAGCTTGAGTCATGTCACATAAGGTCATGAGTGACCTTACTGCGTTCAACAACCCGTCAAAGCAACCAGAGGTGAAATGGGAATAGCTCAAAGGACCAATAGCAGTGGACCCCAAAGTACTTGATAGCCCCTCTAGAAGAGCAGGTGTGTTCCACTGAGCCCTGGCTTTCTTGTAGACATTGGTCACTCATAACCCATAACTCCCACTGCTTGGTTTATTACAAAATGACTTTTTAAAAAGTGCTAAGTACTCTGCTTCTCACAGAACTTTAGAGTTTAGAGGAACAGTTGCTCTTTGTCCTCAGAGGCTCAAGCCCTGAAGTTCTCAGACACAAACAACTGTCCATAGAGTTCTGTGACCCTTATGCATGCTTATGTAAGGCTCCCGTGGCACCTTGGAACCTGTAATGACCCTGAGAGGTCCCAAGGTGACTCCTATTCACTGGGCAGCCTTGCAAATTCAAGCCAGGGCAAACCTTTCCTCTCTACAATATCCTTACTAAATGGTTTCTTGGACCTTTACGTGGAGTCTTAAGGGCACACTGAGACGGAAGGAGCTAACAGATATCCAAGATTCTTAATTCCCTAGTTCTTTGTCAACTCTCCACCAATGACACAGGTCCACAGGGATGTGTAAGTGATGGTTCCCACAAGAATCAGTGTTTGTTACTAAAAGGCTTAACTTTGGGACTCTAAAACCTCTGGATCCCTGACTTGGGATGTTGGGGTGGGTTATATGTAAAGTATAACAAGAACTTTTATGCAGCTCAAGCAAACCAACCTAGGTGGCATGGGTCAATCCCAGGTTGTTAGCCTCCTGGGGCCCTAGGCCCTCATTTAACTTAAACCTCGGGGACTTATTGAAAAAGAAAAGGGATTTTAAAAAATGGAACTAAGGAAAAACCAACAGATATTTTCTCTAGGCCTACTCAGGGCAAGGAATAGGGTCAGGTGGAAGCCATCAACTTGTTGGGAGAAAAGATGGTGATGGGATAGGAGGACAGGAGAGTGGAAAGAGAGAGAGAGAGAGGAACCTCAGTGTGTGTGTGTGTGTGTGTGTGTGTGTGTGTGTGTGAGAG
>JADRCC010567518.1:0-13445 GCA_019843855.1 Hylomyscus alleni
GTGGAACCCAGGTAATCCCAGGTCATAAAACTTGGTGGTCAGGATTTTTTTCACACTAAGCCATCTTGTTAGGGCCTGTGGAAAAAAAATAAAGGAAAACAGAATGAAAAAGTACATTTCAGTCTCTGGAAAACTGAAGGAAAGGCCATCCAGAGACTGCCCCACCTGGTGATCCATCCCATATACAGTCACCAAACACAGACACTGCTGTGGATGCCAAGAAGTGCATGCTGACAGGAGCCTGATACAGTTGTCTCCTGAGAGGCTCTGACAGAGACTGACATATACAAAGGTGGATGCTCGCAGCCAACCATTGAACTGATTACAGGGTCTCCAATGGAGGAATTAGAGAAAGGAATGAAGGAGCTGAACGAGTTTGCAGCCCTATAGGAAGAACAACATCAACCAACCAGAGCTCCCAGGATCTAAACCACCAACCAAGGTATACACTTGGAAGGACCTATGGCTTCAGTTATATATGTAGAAGAGGATGCTTTGTTGAGCATCCATGGGAGGAGAAGTCCATGGTCCTGTCAAGGTTCGATTCCCTTAGGGGAATGCCAGAGTAGTGAGGTAGGAATGCTAGGGTAGGGAGGTGGGGGAGGGACGCCCTCAAAAAATAGGGGGAGGGAGGACTCTTGAGTGGGGGGAGTCGGAAAAGCAGTTAATATTTGAAATGTAAATAAATAAAATATCCAATAAAAAAAGAAAAATGCATTTCAAATAACAAGCAGACATGTGTCTGTGCGCATTGCGCGCGCGCGCGCACACACACACACACACACACACACAGAAAGAGCAATCTCAGGGAAAAAAACCTCTCCAATTATAAAAAGTAAAGTCTCCCAAAATAAGATTCATAAATTTCACTGTAGAAAGATCTGCAGATTTCAGGCGCATCATAATGATGAAGATGAAGGGATTGTGAGGAACCATTACAGGTCTGTTAGAATGTAGACCACGAGGAATACTGGCAGCAGAGGCTGGATACCTAACTTTTGTTGTTCAGAGTATTCGCTGCTCTTTCAAATGAGTAGAATTCATTTCCTTTCATCTACGTTAGGTGTCTCGCAGCCATATAAACTCCTAGAACCTGAGCTCGAAGGTGTACAAGATGCTTGTCTGATTTCTATGGCGTCAGGACAAACATGGACTTCTATGCACTAGATAAATAAATAAAAATAACTTTCCTGAAGCAAAAGTACAAAAAACAAACAGCAAAAACACACAAACAAGCAAAAACAACAAAACAACAAAACAAAAAATCAAAACAAACCAAAACAAAACCAAGACAAGAAAAAAACAAAACAAAACAAAACAAAATTCCAAAACCCAAAGCTGGCAGTGCTGAATGCAGGAGAACTCGGTGTGCAGCTAAACGTGTGCCTGTCCCAGTAGGAAACAAAAAGTATTAGCTACTCCAATATATTACTTACATTCTTGTATGACGTTTGAAAATAAGTGCATACCACATGACCCAGAAATTTCATTTTTACAGACTTACCCTAAAGAAATGAAAACTGAGTTCTTTAAAAACAATTCTGAATAGACATTGCCTAAGCAATTTCCTATCAAGTGTGCTCTGAACCTGAACTACTCAGTGTCTTTTAATAGGTGAATGAGTAAAGAGTTTGCTGCATCCAAATACATAACATGTTTCTCAGAAATAAAAGCAAATTAGTTTCACAAACCAACCTGAATGAGTCTCATTAGCAACATGCTATGCATAAGAAACATGCCTAAAAAACTGCCTTTTCTGTAGGATTCAAATAAAAAAATATTCCCTAGAAGACCAAGCAATGCTAACAGACAGTACACCTTTCCTGCAGCTACGGCATAAGAGTACAGTGATGCTCTGGAGTGCCGTGGGGTACTTTAGAGGGAATACGATGGTGGGTCTATTGGAAATACCCGCTGGGGATAGAACAAGTTGTAAGTTTATCAAATGACTCACTAAGAGAATTTACAAGGTATCAAATTTCATCTGTTACTCTAAATATGAGCAATTTAAAAGCCAAAGGTGTATGCTTGTTGTCTAAAGCCATACAGTCATACTAGAATAAATCCATGATAATTTCGAAAATTCTAATTAATTATGGAAGTTGAAAAAAGCCTGGAACTTTCTGGCACTGGGCCAAGTTTTTTTTTCCCCTGCATAATGCCACATTTTGCAAATGTATGTTGTAAATAGTAGGTTCTCAGAAAATCTTTAAATTAATACATGTTACATCACCTTAAGTGGCATTTTTCCTTTAGATTGGCATCTCAACTACGACTCAAAAGGTCTTGTAAGCTTTTCAAACCTTTCTTTGTTTGTAATGAGTTGAGTTTTTTTTTTTTTTTTTCCAGTAGATAAACGATAGAATGGTCTGGGGAAAACATAACCAATCAGGTGGGAAGAAATGCTGTCTCCTCTAGAACTGGTCGAACGCCAAGTTAAAGATTCACGAGGGAAGAGATCATTTTCTTTGCCCTTATGATCTGAATCATCTCTTGCTCACTCAGCCATTAGAAGAAGAAATTGGAACCACTAGAGGAGTGGACTGGTGGGAAGTCACAGTTTATCTTTGGGTGGTTAAAAATCAATTGTAGTGGAAAAGAAACAAGCAAATAGAAAAGTTCCTGGCCTCACCAAAGAGTAACAACAAATCAACTTAAAAGATTTTGTGAAGGAAAAAAAAATACCAACAAGACATGGAAAAGACGATTTGAAAGCAAATATTGATAACAGGGAAAATTAAATTAATAAACAATGAAAAATTTTTCCATTGTATCAATACTGAATATCAAGTCACACATCAATAGAAGAAAAGAAAAACAGTGTCCTTGGCATAAAGGAGCTTGGATATCAAAAATAAAAGCTTTTGAAAGAAAACTCACTATCTTATTCCATCAAAATACATTGATAGCTAAATGTCAAAGAACATCATCTGATTATATTAACCAATAAATGATACTATGAATAAGTGAATCTTTTAACTTTAGAGACTACTAATATTCCAGTAATTCAAATCAAAACAATGTGTGCAAATCTCTTCTTTATACTTTAGAAAATTTCTACTCTTGTGTATTTTCTCATAAATAGCCTACATTCTTGCATGCATTTTTGCTTTAAAATAGAAAGTAACCCAGAGCAAAAAGTCTATGAGTTTAGAGACATTTAGCATGATGATTGATATAATCTACAAACCCAAACTGTGGACCTGAGTATAATGTTTGTCTATTTTATAGAGGTACTAGGGTGTCATCCCTGGATAAAAGACTGAGTTTAAATTTCCAGGACCTGTATAAAAGCATGCATAGGAGTTCTTAGAATTTATTATTATTTTTTGTAATATTCAGCTTTGTTTTTTCATAAACTAATTTACAATAATAGATAAATATTTTGAAAATTAAATGCATTCATAAAATAATAAAAACTTATTAGACCAATGTGTAGTTGGTAATTTTTTTCAGGATAAGCAGAAATGTGATATTGTCTTTGCTTTCGGTACATTATCAATCCATAGAAGGGCTGGAATTTGATGAAACTTGATGTTTAAAAAAAAGTAATCATAGTAATTAAGGAGATCCTCCCTTAATTACCTTGACCCATGGTAGGACTTGGGTGCTAGCATGAACTGGATATCACCTCTGTCCATCCTTGTGATGGGCCAGTATACCTTAATGAGAGACAGGAACAGAAACTTTGAAGGAATCCAAAGAAATTCAAACAGAATACAAACAATGAATGAGAAGAAGAGAGAATTGAATACAGGTAAGTAGAAATTAAAATAAAGTTTTCCCAAACACATTTCCAAACTTGAGTCCACAAGAACCACAACCAACATGGGCATGTACTCTTGCGCCAGCTAGCTAGGACTCAGTAATGACATTAGCTGAGCTTCAGCCAACTGCATGAAGTAAGCTGATCAAAGCATGTCCAAATGAGGAAAAGATGGACTGATAATCAATCATGTGTTTCTGTGCCTCGTTTGCATTTTCTGCTCATAAGGATTACATGCCTGCATGATGGAATCAAACCCTCTAAACCTTGTATGCTTTTGGAGTTTTCCCCATTCAAGGATCATTTATTCACCAATCATCTCTGTTAAATTTAATTTTTGTACATTTTCTCTTTATGAAAGGGAGAAAAGAATTTTCACCTGATCTGAGAAATGTTGATGGCAAAAGACATGTTGAATTATGTCAGTAACAATGAAAATTACTGTTCTTTAAATGATAATTATGCATTAATAACTTGAGTACAATTATGTCAAACTAATACATTTACATTAAATTAATAACTTCAGAATCCATATTTGTTTAACATTTAGAATTGAAGACTATTCTTTTGAAGGAGGAAATTACTAGTAATGTAAATTAAACAAATAATAAGAAAACACTGGGTAGAATTTTAAATGTCCTTCTGTGGCAGCTATGTAGACTCTGTTAATCACTTTTCTACATATCCAGTCAAAAATTCACACTGAGTTTTTATGAATTTATTTGGTATGGGATAAATTGTCTAGGCAATAAATTTGTTACTCTATAACAAAGTAATTGTCATATTTGTTTATTTTTTGAAAGTCTTATTAAAAGAGTGTAACCAGTTTTATCTTTTTTAATACATAATTTACTGAAATTCTAAAGGAAACCATTTGGATAAGGCAACAAAACTGGTTGTCAAAATTCAAACTTTACTTAGTCAGATTTATTATTGATATAATCAAAATCAATGTTATCAAGTAGCTGATATTTGAGATAAGTTATTGAAAGTAATGAGATGACTTATTAAGCTTATTTATATAAAGTGAATCTACTAAAATTTACAGTCTTATCTGATTAGCAAAAGGTGATAACTTTAAAAACAAATTATTTTTATTAAGAAGAATCTTAATATGTAAGAAAACATGTAGTAAGTATATCCATGGATATTTAAAGTTATAATGAGGTAGCTTAAAATTCATTGAGACAAAAGTCCATGAATTTAAAATCAAAGGGAATTTTTTTGGAGGTTAACTTCTTGACCAATTAATCCAATTAAAAAATGGGTTGTCTAGCTAAACAGATAATTCACAACAAAAGAATCCCAAATGGCCGAGAAACATATAAAGAAATGTTCAAAGTCCTTAGTCATCAGAGAAATGTAAATCAAAACGACCCTGAGATTCCACCTTATACCAAACACAATGGCTAAGATCAACAACTCAGGTGACAGCAGATGCTGGCAAGGATGTGGAGAAAGAGATATACTCCTCCATTGCTGGTGGGATTGTAAGCTGGTACAACCACTCCGGAAATCAATCTGGTGGTTCCTCAGAAAATTAGAAATAATTCGACCCGAAGACACAACTATACCACTCTTGGGAATATATCCAAAATACGCTCCATCATACCACAAGAACACACGCTCCACTATGTTCAAAGCAGCCTTATTTGTATCAGAAGCTTGAAACAACCCAGATGTCCCTCAGCCAAATGTATACAAACATGTTCATTTATACTATGGAAAACTTTTCAGCTGTGAAAATGATGACATCATGAATTTTGCAGGCAAATGGAACTAGAGAATACCATCCTGAGAGAGGTAACTGAGCTCCAAAAGGATATGTTGGTATATACTCACTGACAAGTGGATATGAGCCAAAAGTATAGAATACCTAGGACATAGGCCATAGACAGTAAGAAGTGTAACAATAGAAAGGCCCAAGTGAGCTAAATGGATGTTTCAAATCCACTTAGAAGAGGGAGGAAAATAATTATGGGAGGCAGAGGGAAGGAAGAAGATGGGTAAGAGAGGGGATGGGGGGTAGGACAGTAGAGAAGCCCAGAGGGCCAGGAGAATGAAGAGAGATAAGTAGCAAGGGGGTAGGGTTCCCTCCAGAATGTCCCAGAAACCCAGGAGGTAGGTAACTTTCAGGAATCAATGGGTGTGACCTTAGCCAAAAATGCTCAACACTGGGGAGAGGGAACTCAAAGAGACTATCTATAGTAGACAGACAGGGCCTCAAGTGGAGGGATGGGGTTACTAAATCACAGTCAAAATTTCTGAACCAGAACTGTTCTTGTCTAAAAGAATTACAGGGGCAAAAATAGAAAAAAATACTGAAGTTGGTCTGTCCAATGCCTGGCCCAACTTGGGATCCATCTTATGGGAGGGCACCAAGTCCTGAAACTATTACTGATGCTATGATGTGCTTATAGACAGGAGCCTGGCATGGCTGTCCCCTGAGAAGCCCTATCAGCAGCTGACTGAGAAGCAGCTACTTACACTCAACCATTGAACTGAAATCAGGACCCCTATGGTTGAATTAGGGGAAGGATTAAAGAAGATGAAGGGGAGAGTGACCCCATAGATAGACCAGCAGTCTCAACTAACCCAGACCCCAGGGAACTCCTAGAGACTGAGCCATCAACCAGGAGCACACATGGGCCTCCCCTGGCACAAATACAACAGAGATTTGACTGGTCAGGCCTTAGTGGGAGAAGATGTGCTTAATCTTTAAGAAACTTGAGGCCCCAGGGAAGCGGGAGGCCTGGTGGGGTTAGGGGAAGCACCCTCTCGGAGGCCAGGGGGAGGAGGAATGGGATGAGGAACTGTGGGAAGGAGGGACAGGGAGGGGCAGGCAATGACGGGAATGTAAATAAATAAAATAATTAAAATAAAAAATGGAGATAGTCTATCAATTCCCTTAAAATAAATTAATTTGGAGTATATATTCCTAATGCAATTCCTTTCTCATCTTCTGTCTCTTATTTTCCCCTTTTCTCCCTTTCTCTTGTAGTGTTTTACTGACCATTCTCTTCCTCTCTGTCTCTCCTTTTCTTCACCATTTTTTACTTCCTATTGTTCCCTTTTCCTCCAATCTCTTCCCTTCTTTCCCCTCACCCTTCTTTCTCTCTGCCTTTGCTCCCTATCGCTCCCCTCTCTTCCTCACCATTTTCTTCCCTTTCCTTCTTTTTTTCCTGTCTCTCCTCTCAATCACTGACTACATCCTTTCCCTTTTCTCTATATAAATACAGATATACGTATTAATTACTCTTCCCTAGGTAAATAATCTTAATAGAAAATAGGCAAAGTAATAAAATCTGTGTCACACTAAAGTAGATATCCAGGTGTCTAAGAAATATTGGAATTTTTAAAAAGAAGACATTAATGGGGTATTCTAGTGGGTTTGGTCTAATGCTGCTGGTATTAGGTTAATTTAAGTCCCCCAAATTGCACGAAAATCCACATATCCGTATGCAAGACACTGAGGGACTTGACCCCAGTTGGCTTTGATTGGTAAATAAAGCTGCCGGCAGCCAATGACAAGGCAGGGCAGAAAGAGGAGGAATGTTAGGATACCGAGGCAAGGAATGGAGGAAGGGAGAAAGGATATCTGCCACGCTAGGAGAAGGTGGAGGAGAGGAGACTCAGATCCTGAAGAGTTGCGGGTCAGAGGGCTTAGTCACCACGGAGGAGCTTGAGCGGCCCCAAGAGGGCTGCCTGATTGAATCTGGGGCAGCAAAGATGGAATATAGATTTTAGTAAGTAATGACTTGGAAATACTGGAAGGAGGTGGATTAGCCACCCGGAGGTTAGGAAGTGACAGAGCCATTGAGATGTTCAAGGGATATAAAAATATAGAGTCTGAATGTATGTGTCTTTTATTCAGGAACCCAGAACACTGGGGAGGGTAGCAAGGAATGCATTGTTCCCATCAGGGTCAATTAAAAGATTTAATTGGGCACAGCTAGATGTATAAATAAAAATTCAAGTAACAAAGAATTATTGCCAAGTGTACACGTTCCCTGCATTTGAAGTATGGTTCTTTACTAGCAATTCAAATTGGAGACAATTCAGAGTGTGTGGACAGAACACGCAATGCTGGTCAGAAAATGATGGGCACAAGCTTCTCATTAAATAAGAAAAGCAGACATTTTACATTCAAGGAGTCTGCATCCTTTCACAGGGTATGTGAATGAAATCACTCAAAGTAACATAGGCACTGAAGACAACAAAAGCAACGTACCACGGAAATGTGAGGAGCCATCTTCATGCCCACTCTCAACAGGATACATCAATAGACAGACACCTGGTGCAGTAGTTGAACATTAAACCGGGTCAGGTGTAGTACAGCTGCAATCGCGTCATTAGAGGAGCTACTGCAGAAGGATTGTTAGGAGCATTTTTCTGAAGCCAACCTGGACCTTGTAGTGAGTTCCAGGCTAGACTGGCATCAAGAGTAAAACCCTCAACAGAATAAGTAAATAAGTACAAAACAACAAAACTACGATCACAGCAGCATAGATGAATTTCAGAAATACAAAGTAGAAAACAATAGAGAACTTACTGAAATCCTCACAGACAGCTGGATTCCATTACATACGTCTCAGCTAGAGGCAAACCTCACTTGTTTAGGAGGATTTAAGAAGAGTGACTTCTACTTACTACAAAATTATTGAAATAATCTGACAGACCCAAGTTGGTTCTGTTCTGAGATACGTTAGCATTATGAGAATAAAAGAAATTATTCACTTAATTCTTGCTGTGACCTGATCTTTTAAAGTTGTTTTCAGTATATTAAATTGTTTGACCCTGCCAAGCAATTTGATACAAGTTGATTAAAAATACCATGCAACATTAACAGATAAAGGACTCAAGTTTGAGCAACTCATGTTTCTGCCACACATCATCCAAAAGTAAGCAAGCAGCTGGGATGTATTCATATCCATCTGGTGCTATAATAATGAAGTGTTGCATTAATTTAAGTTCCATTGTTGTAATAAAGCACTGACTAAAACCAATTTGTGGAGAAAAGGGTTTATTTCTTCTCTACTTCCAGGTCACTGTCCATCACTGATGTATGCCAGGACAGGGAAAGGAAGCAGGATCCAGGGTGCAAGGACTGAAACAGGACCATAGAGAAATGGTATTCACTGGGACTGCATCCCTGTAGGCCCTGATTTAGCCTTGTGGAGGCATTCCTCAATTGAGGGTCCCTCTTTCCAGGTCTCCCTAGTTTATATCAAGCTGACAAAAACTAATCAGTGCAGGTTCCTTGCAGAAACACATTGGAGAAATTAATTGACCTCCCTATACCCAAATCAAGGACCATTGTATGGTATGGAAATATTCTTCTCTGTGGTGATTAAGTACCAGATTAAATAAAACTTGAATAAGTTAGTTGCATATGGCCTCAAGAACATATTTACTAGTAAGTATCACTCTCTACAGTACAGCTGCTGTTCCATCCGTGGCTAAAGTCTCCAACATTTCCCTCTCAACTGAAGTTCAACCTTTAGCTGGAGAATAGAAATGAACTCATAATTTTCTATGCAAATAGATGGTCATGGACCAAAATAATTATATGTAAATTTTATTATATTTTGCATATATATTATTCATGTGTATATGTGACATACATGTACGTGCCACAGCAAGTGTGTAGTGGTCAGAAAACAATTTGGAAGAGTCTTTTTTTTTTTTATCATTTTCACCATGTAGACTCACGTTAGAATCTAGTTCAATGGACCATTGGATGTGGCAACTCAGCATGTACCTGCTGAGACATCTCCCCAGGCCCTAGATTTCAAAAACCGTGTCTATTCCCCTTCAACTCTCAATTCTTCATGTACTCACCTCAACACACATTATTTTAACTTCGTATTTTGACCTTAGAATGCTTGATTTTCTTATGAAGAACTTAAGCTCCTCAGTGTGTTATAAGTAAGCTACAAAAGATACCTAATTAATTTTTAAGTTTCCCATGATTCCTAGTGTGACAAAATACAAATAATTTGATACTAAGCATGTACAACTAGGCTAAGTAATTAAATTATTTAGGACTAAGAGATCGGCCATTAAACTGTTGCTTTAAAACTTCTGTCATAAAGGTGATGAGTCTCTTCTACATTTTTTTATTACATATTTTCATTTTTCAATCTTGAAAAAGAAGAAGTCACATTTTATTTATCTATTTTACACCAGTTTCTTGAATATTCATTTTATCACTGAAATCTTTTATAAATTTACAACATGATTACTTTGCCATTTGCCCATCATCACACAATTCATCATATTTTCATTACATTAATATATAAAATAAAATTCTAGTTAAGATATATTTTTCAGGATTTTTATTAGTTCCTTGATCAGGAGTCCAAGAAAGGAAATCAGCTGAGGGCAGAGACAGATGTAAGACCTGTGACAGTCTAGTTGTTCTTCGGGATGCAGTGTCACGTGCGGCTGCAGCACGACTGAACCACTCACATCTCTCTATCTTCACTAGACATTTCTAAGTCTTTGCTCAGCTTAAGTAAATTCCAATATCCTATTGATGTCATTTGTACTTATGAAATTGTTAGTAAAGGATGAGATAGTTTCACTTTCTTATCAATTTCCTATCAAATATTTATTCATTATTGAGATACTGGTTTTCAAAATCATCTCATCTGAACTCTGCATTAAGTCACTACCACTGCTAAAGACTTAACGATGACACAGTAGATGCAGATATTTAAGATGATGGGACTCATCTAGGCATCAATTTCTATACGTGTTGTGTGTTGTGGACTTCAACAAGACGGTTAATGTTTTAAAACAATTTTGTAAAATTTTCTGTTGGAATGGTTTTACGCATTATCCTTACTTTTTTATTAGATGTTTTCTTTATTTACTTATCATATGGTATCTCCTTTTCTGGTTTCCCCTCCAAAAAAAAAAGAAAAAGAAAAAAAAACCCTCTTCCCTCCCCTCTACCCCTGCTTACCAACCCACCCTCTCCCACTTCCTGGCCCTGGCATTCCCCTACACTGGGGCATAGAACCTTCACAGGGCCAAGGGCCTCTCCTTCCATTGATGACCGACTTGGCCATTCTGTACATATGCTGCTGGAGCCATGAGTCCCACCATGTGTGTGCTCTTTGGTTGATGGTTAGTCCCTGGGAGCTCTGAAGGTACTAGTTAGTTCATATTGTTGTTCCTCCTAAGGGGCTGCAAACCCTTCAGCTCTTGGGTCCTTTCTCTAGCTCCTTCATTGAGGACCCTATACTCAGTCCAATGTATGGCTGTGAGCTTCTACTTCCGCATTAGTCAGGTACTGTCAGAGCCTCTCAGGAGACATCTATATCAGGCTCCTGTCATCCAGCACTTGCTGGCATCCACAATAGTGTCTGAATTTGGTGACTGAATATGGGAAGGATTTCCAGGTGGAGCAGTCTCTGGATTGTCCTTCCTTCAGTCTTGCTTCATAGTTTGTCTTTGAAAATCCTTCCATGGGTATTTTGTCCCCCCTTCTAAGAAGGATTGAAGTATCCACACTTTGGTCTTCCTTCTTCTTGAGTTTCTTGTGGTTTTGACAACACCTTTGGAGGCAATGTAGAAAAATTTGAAGATCATCCACAGTAGTTGGCCTGCAAGTAAAATTCCAGAAAAAACTTTTCCATTTCTCAGAGTCCTAAGCTTGAAATGATGCAAATTGATGGTCTGTTTTCACATAGACTATAGTGTCAATTACTCATTATCACAACATTAATATAAATTGAAAGATATATTTAAAAGTGTTTCAGTTATTGAACAAAGCCCAAATAGAACTTTTCTTTAGCCTTAATCTAATAGGGTGGGGCTCTCTGAGCCAATTCACAGTCATGAAAAAGTCTATATCTGCCTTCTTTAAAATGGTGTTGTATTTTCTAAGGTCATACTGAATGACAAATGTATATGCAAGCTCTCTCATGAGTGTCTTTTATAAAACAGTTGACATTGTGACTTAGAGAAAGAAAATGATAGAGGAAGATTAAAAAAAAAAAAAAAGAACCCAGACACACTGTGTACTGACAAATAGGTATGCTTTTCAAAAACAACTCCTTTTGTATCATGCTTAAATCTGTGCAGTTAAATACCATTCAGGATATATACTTTTTGGAGACAGGGTTTCTCTGTGTAGCCCTGGCTGTCCTGGAACTCATTCTGTAGACCAGGCTGGCCTCGAACTCAGAAATTCACCTACCTTTGCTTCCCAAGTGCTTGGATTAAAGGCATACGCCACCACTCCCTGCCTCCATTTAAGGATATTTTAATGTGAAGAAAAAATCATATTATTGGTACAAAATATATGTAACATATAGTTAACAGAGTGTCCATATAGATTCCAGGATCCTCTGAGACACAGATAGAGAACTGATATTGTAGGATTTGTCAAAGTAGTCAAAATCAGAGGACACAGCTAAAGTATCATTATTCAAAGGGAAACTATGCTGCAAAAGGAACATTCGCTGTCAAAATTGCACCCACAGTTTTTTTTTTTTTTTGAGGACTGAGAGGGTATAACAGCATTTATTTCCAGATTCAGAGAGAGCTTTTAAAATCAGCACTTTGTGACAATTCTTGTTTTGAATCACCAGACATTTTGAGATTTTAAAAGAACCACAATCAATACCTGATGTCGCAAATATTCTCAGATTCTTTTTGTGTTATTTATGAGTTGACCCAGTGAGACCCAAATGCAAGAGAGTTTATGATGGTTCACAGACTACTTTAAATTTGGAATTAAAGAAAATCATCACTTAAAAATGAAACTTCTCAGCTTCTGGTCAGCATGTTAGTGATGAGGCTGTCTGGACACTGACCACAAGTTTACCCCTGAACTGCAAGCTGCTTTTCAGAAGGTGGTGCCTGCTATTGCTGCTGCTATGGCTTACAAGTTTTACTGAGACACTTCCTTACAAGTATTACTGAGACACGAGACACTTCCTTACAGGTATTACTGAGACACTTCCTTACAGGTATTACTGAGACACTTCCTTACAGGTATTACTGAGACACTTCCTTACAGGTATTACTGAGACACGAGACACTTCCTTACAGGTATTACTGAGACACTTCTTTTCACATGGTCATTGGAAGACTCTTTCCTAGAATTCTGTCTTTGGAGTTTTGGGGAAAAATGTCCAAATAAATAATTTCATGATTTAAATAAAGTGAAACTTTTCACATTTTTTCTCTCAAATTTGATAGCAGAGAAACTTTAAAAAAAGAACTAAATTAAATTAGATAGCAAGGAAAAGGAGTAAAATATTTTTAAAAAGCAGAAGAAGCTAAAATAAAATAACATTTTATTTTCTGAGATGAACAATAGCAGCCTTAAATGATTTTTTTTTTTAAAAGTTAGACAGGCAGTGGTGGTGCACGCCTTTAATCTCAGCACTTGGGAGGCAGAAGCAGGCAGATTTCTGAGTTTGAGGTGAACCTGGTCTACAGAGTGAGTTCCAGGACAACGAGGGCTACACAATCATTTTTATTGTGTAACTCCAGACATTTGCGTTACCTCATTTAGCACTTTGGTCAACTTAGTTTATATTTTTATAAATTTATTATAGGACAGTAGAAATAAATATGTGGTTAAAAAGTTCAACATTGCCTGTTGTTGAGTTCCAAAACTTGTAATCTCAGCACTCAGGAGGCAGAAGCAGGCAGATCA
>JADRCC010567522.1:0-12428 GCA_019843855.1 Hylomyscus alleni
TTGCCACCCCACACCGTGGAAAGGAGGCTGAGGGAGATGGAAAAGGAGTGTTGGGGTGTTCATCTATGTGAAGGCTTCCACCCAGGAAGCCTGGCTTGCAGTCAGAGAGCTGACCAACATACCTGTCCATACATATGCCTCATCTTCATACTACCTGGAAGTCTATATGCACACATACGAGCACACATATGCACATGAACTCATTTTCAAATATGTTCACGCCCCTTCCATCCCTGTGTATGGCAAATGGAAGGCTAATTGGAGTCTTGTCAGTCCTTACCCTCACAGACAGCACAGGCCTTAGGCTCAGGCGCTGTGTGGACCAGGACAAGCTCGCTCTCTCCTCCTGCTGTGATCCAGGGAAGTCAGGCTTGACTGTTTCATCCCTTGTTGGCAGGTGACAACATCAGGACTTATCTCTCGGGAGTTCAGGGTCCCCCGGGCCCACCAGGTCCCCCAGGGCCTGTCATCACCATCACAGGAGAGACTTTCGACTACTCCCAGCTGGCAAGCCAGGTCGTGAGCTACTTGCGGTGTAAGTCTGTTTGTGACACTTCTTGTGCTCTGTTGCCCTTAATGAGTCCCACCTCGTTCCCCGAAGCTCATCTCTTAATGCAAAGGTTGTTCCACCCTTCTCCTGAACCTTTGATTCTACGCTCATCATGGCTGGGCCACAGTGCCCAGCCTTAGCAGACCCTGGGTCGGACTGGGAACAGAGGCATGATGGGGCAGGCATACAAAGCATTTGGCCACCATGTGCCCAAGTATGAGTCCATCTCTGTTCACAAAACGGGACCCTTAGCTTGGCAGTGTCCAATAGGAGTCAGGCTAAAGCACATCCTAGAACATGGCACTCCATACGAAAAACCAACATCTATTTCTGGCCTCTTCTGGCCTTCTGACTAGCCTGAAATGTTCCACTCGTTCATTTCACCCAAAGACAGCAACTAGCTGACTTGACCTTTCAGAGTCTGGATGCAGAGGGTCTGCTCCAAGACCAAGAAGGTCATCCAAGGTCTTCTTCCCACAGCGTCAGGCTACGGTGTTGGCTTGTCCTCTGCCTCCTCCTCAGAAGATATCTTGGCCATGCTGCGACGTGAGTATCCCACAGTGGGCAAAGAGTAGGGCCTCTGCTCCTTTCTGTCCTCACTTGGAAGGCACATTTCCCTGGGTGAGCTTTGGAGGGCCGCAAGCAAGAGGAAGTCCTCTGCGACCAGGAGCCGCTCACTCACTGTTCTGCTTTGTGTGCTGAGTCACAAATGCATCGAAAATGGGAGAGGGGATCTCCCAGCTTCCCCGACTACAGGCCCTTAGAGGCAGGCTGACTTCCCCTGAGCGGTGCGTGCCCACCAAACCAGGAACTCCCAGCAGTTACTGGGAACCAGGCTGGGCAGGTAGACACAGCCGGGCTTCTAGGTTAATCCAGAAGACACCTTCTCCTTTCCAGGGAACGATGTGTGGCAGTACCTACGTCAGCACCTGGTGGGTCCTCCCGGTCCCCCAGGGCCACCAGGCATCAGTGGAGATGGGTCCCTCCTGTCTTTGGACTATGGAGAGCTGAGCAGACACATTCTCAACTATATGTCAAGTGAGTGATCAGGAGGGCACGGAGTAAGGACGAGGGCATCCAACCCCACTGAGATGGCCCTACTGGCCACCCCCACCCCTGCCCACCAGCTGCACTGACCCCTACAGAGGCAGCAGTCTCCAGAGCTGCTCAGAGAAAGAGCAAGCCTGAGAGCACAACAAAAGAAGCCCAGAGGAGCACATGGGTATAGGCATGCACAAACTGGCACTCTGCACCCAGCAGCTGGCTGTGGACCTGTGCTCTGCTCAGTGCCCTCCCCATTGGGTGCCACTGCCCACACTACATCTGCATCTCGCTCCCTTCTACTTGATACCACCATTCTTTCCCTTCCTCAAACCCCACTTTTTTCCAATTTGCTATCTACCCTCCTCCCTGACCGACCATTTGTATCCGTCCTCCCCTGTCCCACTTGGGTCTCCAACTACTTGGGACCTTGTTCCCCAGGTTCTGGGATCACCTTTGGGCATCCTGGCCCACCGGGCCCCCCTGGCCTGCCAGGAACATCCTATGAGGAGCTACTGACCATGCTCCAAGGTAAGGCCAAGTGGGAACATCCATCAAAAGGTTTGGGATGCAAACGGAAACCTTGGCTCAGGTGGTGACTGGCTATTGATGTCCCAGGGTCTGACTACAGGAACATCATTGGGCCTCCAGGGCCCCCAGGGCCGCCCGGGATGCCAGGCAGTGCGTGGTCCAGCATCAGCGTGGAGGACCTCTCATCATACTTACACAGTAGGACACTAGAGAGCAGAAGAGATGGGCCGAGGGCTGCAGCCTGACTTTGGGGGAGTCCCCAGTCCTCTCTAGGGCTGCCATGGAGAACTGAATCAATGTGCCATTCCCCAAGGGAGGATGCACCAGGAGGGCCCTGGGGCCCTGGACAGGGTCACTCGGCTGTGAGGAGCCAGAAGCCTTGGCAGGGGAAGAAATGGGATGAAACAAAGCTCCTAACTTAGCTCTTGAAGAGCTCACGAGCCATGTGATGAGTCACTTAACAAGGACATAATGTAATACCTTGCATTATGTTCTAATGCCTGGGGATGAAGGTCTAGGAGGACACAGGATGTGGGGTGAGAGGTGAAAGTGCCCCTTGGAAGCTGCCATTCCCAGATGACACCTGAAAGGGACCACCTAGACCTCACCCACTCTCCTCTACTCCACCATCCACCCTCTAGCTCTTGCACCCAACCCATGGAGGGCCCACAGTAAGCCAAGGCCAGACTGAGAATCTAGCCTTTTCTGCCCAGGATCCTGACCTCTTTCCCTCCCCTCTCACACAGCTGCTGGTCTGTCCTCCATCCCAGGCCCTCCTGGTCCCCCAGGCCCCCCGGGTCCTCGAGGACCTCCAGGTGTCTCAGCAGCTCTGTCCACCTACGCAGCTGAAAACAGTGACAACTTCCGCAGCGAGCTGATTAGCTACCTCACAAGTAGGTACCTTGATGTTGGTCTGCTGAGTCGTCCATCCCTCTAGACCTTCATGACTCCTACGCAGGAGGCACAGGACGGTCAGCAGTCTGGAAAAACCAGTCTCTTTGCTCACCAGCACCCTTCTGTACATGTACAAGGGCCTCAATGTTCACTCCAGAGACCACTTGCTCTCTTTGGTCCACCACAATCCAGGGTAATGCACCTTCCTACCTCACAGGTCCTGATGTCCGCAGCTTCATCATCGGCCCTCCAGGCCCTCCGGGGCCACAGGGACCACCTGGAGATGGTCACTTAAGGGAGAATTACAACTGGGGCAGCAGCTCCTCAGCCAGAAGGAGCTCTTCCTACAGCTCTTCCATGGGCACAGGGGGAACCAATGGAGGCTCCCTGGGCGAAGGTGGAGCCTTTGGGGCAGGAGATGGGGGCCCCTACGGTACTGACATCGGCCCAGGCGGAGGCTATGGGGCAGCTGCAAGTGGTGGTATACATGGCACCAATGGTGAATCGTTCCGGGGTGGCTTCACTGGAGACCTAGACTACAACAAGCTGGCAGTGCGGGTGTCGGAGAGCATGCAGCGTAAGTCGGAACCTGTGGACCTGGGAGGGGGTAGGGATATGTGTGCACTTCAGTATTTAGGCTTCGCAGACTGGCACTCACTTTTTATGTACTTGGACTGAGCAGGTAGCAGTTCTGGAACCAGATGGGCGGGGGCTGAAAGAGAGGAGACCCCATTCTAATGCTACACCCACTCAGTGCAAGGAACCCCAGGACTGACACCTGAGCTATAGAGAACGGGGCACACAGCTAAGGGCTTGGTACTTTGCTCAGGACAAGCCTGACAGGAGCGGCTTTCTGACAGGGCTTTGTGAAGTTGTTAGCCAAGAGGTCCTTTCCCCCTTTAGCTATCAGCACATCCTGCCCTGGGGATGACCACGACAGGTCAGACAGTCTGAGGGACAGAGAAGGAAGCTGCAGGGCTTTCTCCTCAGGGCGGTTTCATCTAGTTTAGCGGCTTTGAGGGTACTGCCCTTCGTAAGTGAAGTGGTATCCTGCTTCCTACACCGGCACCCTGGTATTCTGCAGGTCAGGGTCTGCTACAAGGGATGGCCTACACTGTCCAGGGCCCACCAGGGCCCCAAGGCCCTCCTGGCATCAGCAGAGTCTTCTCGGCCTACAGCAACGTGACACAAGACCTCATGGACTTCTTCCGAAGTAAGCACATCTCCATTGCTTTCCCAGCGCTAGCCTGCTTCTTAGTCTCATGTGGGGCTTGGCATACAAATACCAACCTCATAATCTTCTTCCCAAAACTGAAATGCCAAAACCGGAGAAGCCTAATTCTGGTTCCTCGTACAAGTCCAGATGCCACCACTATCTGTGTGGCTTTGGGCAAACCCTTGACCTCCCAAGCCTTAGGCAAACTCTAGTCTAAGGCCAGACTCTTTCCTTCCTTGCAGCCTATGGCACTATCCCAGGGCCACCTGGGCAGAAGGGAGACGTGGGAACCCCAGGACCCAAAGGTGAGTGACAGCAAGGGTGAGGTGAGGAGCAGCTACTACGCTACCTCTTACTGAGGAGTACTTCTGCCTGTGTCACACTATGCCACGCCTTCGGCTTTGTACTCATACCCTCTCTGTCCTTCTAGGTGACAGGGGCCCTGTTGGACCACGAGGTCCTCCGGGGCCACCCGGCCCCCGAGGCAACAAAGGAGAGAAAGGAGACAAAGGTAAGCACCAGTGACTTCTGAGGTTCTGGGATTCAGCAGAGGTCATTTGATTCTGGGCTAGCCTGAGACAGCCAAGCAAATACTAATGCAGAAAATGGTGTTGCACAGCTGGGGAAAAGGTAAGACCAGAGCTGCCACAGAGTGAGAAAGAACAAAAATAGGAAGATAACTTGAAAGGGAGAAAAAATAATTTTACAAAGGATTAATCTTTCAAGCCATCTTTTAGCAATCAATGTTATCATCAGTGGTCTTCCTAAGGTCATAGGCCATAACCTCCTGCTTATCTTTGGACTTTCAGGTGACCAAGTCTATACTGGGAGGAGGAAGAGAAGTATTGCCATCAAGCCGTAAGCTGCATGAGCAGAGCTACCAAGTTCTTGGGCGCCTATGTCCAAGGGTCCCATCCTGCTGAGACTTAATCATCCAGCAACACTTGTTTTAGTCTGAACGAAATATATACATACAGAAAATTCAAAGACACACAATCTGAGACAGCTCCATTGGTTGGGTTTTGGAATAGCTGCAATGTTTAATATGAGACTTAACTTCTCTGCTACATAGAGCTGAGCTCCCTGGCTTCGTTAGCACTTAGCTCAGGCCTCTGCCAGGCCTCAGGAGCCAGTAACATAACTGTTGGCTGGGGATCTTGGCGCTTTGCATAAAAAGTGAGTCGAGAATATGGAAAATGGGAATGGGGGCTTTTGTAGGTAACATGTGGCGGGTTACGTTACGAAGGCTGCAGTCAGTTCCATCCTCCTCTGTTCACGCTGCATTCTCCAGTCACAGAAGTGACTCTTACAACTGAAGAAACTCAGAAGTTCATTTCCTCAAAGGAGGTACATTTCAGACAGTTACTACCATGGTACAGATGCCAATCACCTTCCCACCGGCTTACAAAGCTTGACTGGTCGTAGCTATGGCCTGTGTCCGCAGGTACATGCCAGAAGTAACAATTATGACACCACACTAGACCACGGCAGACAGGACAAGAGGGGCAGTGGGCAAGGAAAGGAGAAAAGAGGGGATACAGAGTTCCCGACGCTGGGGAAACATGGCTTCCACTCCCCATCCTGCACTTAGGAAATGGCATAAAAGGCTGGGCACAGTTGATTTGTAAGCACTTTTCACTGTCTAAGAACATTTGTATGTAATCTGTAAGATGAAAAATCATTTCAATTGTAAAATTTTCAATTAAATTTTTTTTCTTTTTTAATGTACGTTTAATCATGTGAGAAAGTTAGCTTAAAAAAAGGATCTGGGCTACATGGGTCTGGTCCTTTTAACACTGGTTATCACAAACAGAAGAGATGACTGGTTGTAGTTTAGACCCAGCCTTTAGCATTTCATCACTGAGATGTCCAAAAGCAGACTTGTAAAAGCTACGACCTCAACTGGACACACCACACAAAGCACTTTGTTTTCTCTAAGTTCCTTGAATATAAACACATATACAGGGGGCTGGAGAGATGGCTCAGTGGTTAAGAGCACTGACTGCTCTTCCAGAGGTCATGAGTTCAATTCCCAGCAACCACACAGTGGCTCACAACCATCTGTAATGGGATCTGATGTCCTCTTCTGGGTGTATCAGTGACAGGATGCTCATATACATAAATAAATCTTTTAAAAAAATAAACACATACAACAAATTTGCCATTAATATATGACTGGAAGCCATAGACGAAGATGTAAATCTACTAAGGAACGCACATGTATAAAATGCTCCAAGAATATGCACAGTAAAATCAGAAGTGTCTGTACTTGGCAATGGAGACTTGTTAATTTGTTACAAGCTGTGACTCTCAATTGCTAAGTAACTAGACATGGATTAACATCAACCCACTTTCACACCTCTGCTCTTTCCTATGCTCTCTTCTGAGCTTCTCACACGTCATCCTAGAGAAAACACACAATTCAGATCCATCCCATAAGCTGCTGCACGACCCTTTGGGTGTTATATCCCAATGGCTCCCAAAGGAACCAACACGAGAATATTCGCAAACGATTTCGTACAGACTTCACAATTTCAGATAACTTACTTTACCACCCACAGGGAAAAGACCCCCACTTTGTTTAATAATAAATGCAATGCATTTTTTAATTTTTAAAGAATTTATCAATTTCATAATGAAAACCCTGTGAAACAGTACTTTCTACTTTGGAGCTCAATATTACTTATTAATGATTCCTATCTTGATTAATCAGGCCTAGGAAATGTTCCCTTGTTACTAGACTTTACAAAGACATCATCTAAAAGTCTTCATAGAGTTGTACCCCCAGAAGAAATGGGAGAAAAGCCTAACTGTGCTACCTTCTCCAGAAAAAAAAAACACAAAAAGAGGATAACAGACATGAGCCATGTCTTCAGCAGGAAAGCAGTGGATCTCAGCTGCTTTGTTTCACTGGGAGAGCAGGAAGTGTTCAGGAATGAGCTCGACAGCACACAAATGCTCTGAGATTAGGAAATGACATCAGTAGCTCCCTCCAGCCAAGCTGCACCCAGGTCAAGCCAGGCAGCCGGCGTCTACTGGGTGGAGGGGGTTTTAGCATATGAGTTTTCATAGATTTGAAACAAATAATCTATCCCAGGGAGAAGGAAAGAAAATAAAAGCACATACAAACCTACATGTCAACATGAACATTTTAAACATCTCCCAAAGGAGGAACTTACACATTGGAAGGTACTTACCAGCAAGGTAAACGTTACGTTTGTCAGTAATGAGAGACAGAGAGAGAGATGGGGGGGTGGAGAGAATATGAGAGTATATATCACAGATAGCTAGGATCAATGATAAACACGGAAGGTCAGAAGACTGGGAAGGAGAGAAGTTTAAAATATAACTAGAACCAAAAGGGGAAAAAAAGAGCTGTGAAGTGTCTCAAGCAGGACAATCTCATTTTTAAGATTTTTAATTAAAAAAAATGATTCCCAAAAATAGATTAAGAAATAGCTTTATTGTTTGACAATCCCATGATTGAAAAGGCATGTTTCTGATCCCAAATAGACAAGAAGCACAATGTAAAACAAAATTCTCTTTGAAAACTTAGCTTGTGAACTTATTATACTGCAAAGAATCACATTTTTAAGCTGCAGCCAACATTTGAAACTGGTAAAACACTCTACTCCAAGCTTTGTAGCAGAAATTTTAAAGCGTTATTAAAACCATGTCAGCCAAAGAACAGTAAGGCAGAGACATCAACTGTGGCCTCTGACTTAAGAGAAGCATTAAAAACAACCACCTGCGTCCTACACGATCACCTTTCAAAGAGGACCAGAAGGCTCTCCTCTTCCACTGCAGTTCTAGGTGTTTCATTCTGCAATGTTAATTTGGCCAAATTTGGCTTCTTACAAGAGTCTTTGTCATTTAATAAGCACGGTGTAGAATGGGGGGAAAAAGTATGAAGGTATGAGGGACCTGGAAGAGTACAAAAAGCAATCACTTCTAAGACTTGCTGATGCTCAAGAAATCAGAGAGCCTCCAGGAGGGTCTCATGTGCCTGAGAGCGTGTGCTTGAGAAAACACTGCGTAGAGGTAGCTCCGGTTCTGCTGCCTACTTAGTTACAACGTGCCATGTCCTGTCATGTGAGAGAGAAACTTCCGAGATTCTCAGCAACCTAAAACACTGCAGATGGTCTCCTGACGCACATGAAAGGGTAAGAAAGAGCCTCACCTGACTCCACCTAAAACAACAGAGACCCACAGTCTGAGCCTCAGGGTTAGGGAGGAAGCCCTGTACTAGGACTCTAGGAGCTGAACTTGCAGAGGCGAGGAGGAGGTGTGGTGTGTCCACAGCATGCAGGGAATGGGGGGTGGGGGTAACTGCTGACAATTTCTTTTACGCACTGCATGGCACATTCTGCCACAGCAACTGAGTGACCTAATCAGAAATGGATTCACTGTATGAATGGATGCCTTTGCCCCTCAGCCCCTCCCCACCTATACTTCATGCAGGAAAGAACAATCACTATTATACTTGGTATAAGGCCTGAGAAGGAGTAGGCAGGTTTGTTTAGAAACAGCACGTTCTGTTACAAACACTTCCTATGCATAACCTGAAGTGCTGAGGTGAGTGTGCTCCACTAACAACAGTCCCTGCACACACAGAAGGCAGCCATGCTTGAAAGAAACTCCAAGCAGGAACAGGGAATCTAGAGGGCAGGCTTCAGGGAGACAGCCTTTCCCCTCCCTCCCAGATCCAATGCTCTAAATGTCAAGGAACAGGAGGGCGGATATCCAGATCAAATCATGTCTGAATTACCTGAAGGAAACTGAAAAGAAAATCCACTGACTGAAGAATTAATTTGTAAAAATTCAAAGGAGAAAGTGGTATGAGAGCCTTCCTCCCCTCTCCCTCTTCAAATAAATCATTAAATACACTGGGCAACATAATACCATTTTTTATCATAACAATATAAACAATTTCCATCATCATCCTGAATATTACTTTATAAAGATATATATTTAAAGGCTTTCAAACAGTTTTCAACCCAGCATCTGAAAATAAAGAATTATGAGTTCTGTATATAGTAACACATTCATGTGATAGGTGTATGAATTTACAACCATACATTTTATATATATATATGTATATATATATATTTATATAAAAAACAAAGTTGGCTGAAAGTTAAGGCTACCTACAAGGTTGTCCAGAAAAATTATGCTTGTCAAAGTAATTATAAAATTAAAATTACACATGCATTTTTAAACCATCTAACCCAGATAAAGCTCAACATCCAAAGTTTCAAATGAACTGCAAGAAAGCACTACAGACACCCACAGTTTCTTACATGAACTGCTGTTCCCACATTACACTGAGACTTCTACTTTTCACCAACCTCAAAATATAACTAAATACTGGTAACAATTTGGTACCCAGCACTCTTAGAAGAGAACAAGTTGCCAATGGCAGGCAGCAAGCATCGTTCACAAATGTGCTGTTTATAACACTGTTAACCTGACATGTGGCTGAGAGTGAACATTCCATCAACAATCACATGGACCAGCAACCACATGATAGACTTCAGGCTTTTCCTACTCAAAGTAATTAATTTAAACATGGAACAAAATGAAACCAAAATGCACTTGAATAACCTCATTGGAAACAACCCAGTGTCGCTTTGAGTGTGTGCCTGATATGAATGAAAATCTGTTGTGGACCATCACTTCTAAGACTAGCTTCAGAACTGTAGCTGTGACTGTAGCTTAGGGCACGGAGCTGTCTAAGCTCTCAGGGATGACAGACTAGCTGAGCTGCAGGTTACCACTCAGAGAGTAAGGGGAGAGCTCAGCCAACTCACACTTTAAAGCTAGTCCTTCCATCTTTCCGAACTTTGTGCAGCATGTGTTTTAGGATGTAATCTGCTATTGAATGGTAATATAAGCAAGTTTTAAAACAGTGGTGTTCAGTGAGAAGGGTCCTTTGTTCCTCTTGACCAAAAGGAAAACCCCATTTTACATATGTTTAAAATTTAGTGTTTTAGGCACTATCTTAATAAAATTAGCACCTTAATAATTAGCTCCTACCCACACAGGCTAATGTTTGTGACAAATTACTGAAATAACTTTTCTCTTTTAAAAGATTTTGATCCTGTTTAGTGATAAAAATATATCTATGTACTGAATCAATAACATATTCTCTAACTCATGGCTTTTTTAAAATAAGAGTTGGTTTACCAAAAGAAAATTATTCCAATTCTATAGCGGAACCCTTTGTATAGGATTTAGCATCATTGAGAAATCAGGTAAAATAATATTTATTAATACTTAGTGATGTAACAGATATATTTTCCAAATAACTTTAAACATTATGTCTCTGGCAGTTTTCAATAACAGTGTCTAAAGAACACAATATTTAAGGTCAATATACAAAATCACCTTAGGGAATTACTGCAAGATGCTACGTTGCCAACATGGTCTAGCATCTATCTTAGTTCTCTGCCCTTCATCTTTGTTTAACAATAAAACCCAAGAAAGAAATTTTAAAAACCACCAAGAAGATGAAACAGGTGATTGTCTTTGTAGTCATACATACTGTGGAAGATGAAGAGAATACAATGATGTACTAGAAGCCAAATCCAGATGAGGACGCTTGCTGTTGCTATGACCCAGTGGAATGTAAGGTAGGAATAGGGTAGAATTTGGAGATCCGGCTCTGCGCTGATGGATTAAGACATTCGGACTCCCCAGTCATTTTAAAGAATACTTCCTGTTCCTGCAGTTTCCTGGCAAACTCTTCTTCCAGTGTCTTAAGAGGAAAAAGACAAACAATTATACATTGTTTCACATGGTACATAGAATTTATTCTGACAACCAAGATTAAACCACTGACCAGGGGCTGGAGAGATGGCTCTGTGTGTCTTGCAAGGACCAGTTCAGTTCCTAGTACCTACACTGGGTGGCTCCCAACTGCTTGTAACTCCAGCTCCAGAAATCTGATGGTCTCCATAGGCACCTGCACTCACATGCACAAACCCCCACCCAGATACGAATGCATATGCATAACTTTTTAGTTTTAAAATAACCAAAAATAAAAACAGAAACAAAAACAAACTTCTAGCCCCAAACATTTTATTCACTATTTAGGATCACATACTTTGCAACAGCTCCAGGTTCAAAATTCTGATGGGTTCTCTGCTACCAAAGAGGGGCCCTACCTAACTTATCTTGTTGGCATGAAATGTGAGCATCACATGTAAACACGCAGACTGTGTGATACATGCTTTTTGTGTCAGTTACTGACATGCATATCTTTCTTCCACATTGAACTACAAGCTGCATAAACCTAAGATCTAAACTATATTCACCTTACCTAATCACCACAATACACATTGTTTTGGGTGGTGATTAGGTCACAAGAGCAGAGCCCTCCAAACAGGATTACTATTCTTTTAAGGGGCAAGCAGAGAGCGCTTCTCTGAAGAAAGTGGCCCTCACCACAACACGGCCATGCCAGAATTCCAGACATGGACTTCTCAAGCCTTCGTATTATAATATTTTGTTATTGTGAACTGACAGAACAGTATCAGTGACTGCAAATATAAGTCATTTAAAGAAAAGTGCTATTATTTAGGTTGAAACAAAGTACAAGAAGGTTTCCTAGAAGAGGCAGAGCATGAACTTGGCCATGAAGCAATGGTTAGAACTGACAAGCAGTACAGAGAACCTATGCCAGACAAGACAAGCTGGATGGTGACACGAACACAAAAGTTGCAGGAAGAACAGAGTCTATGCACGCTGCAGCACACTTCAACTTGAGAGAGCTTTCGAGTACTCTGGTAACAGCATACACATGAGAATAGAAAGGAACTAAGGACAGAACCCCATGAGGACACGGCTGAGCAAGTGCAGCAACAAGAGAGTGGGAAGGATTCCAGCTAACACAATGCTAAATGCTAACTGTCGCAGACTTCTAACCTGTGTGAGCCAGGTTTCTAATCTGGACGTCACTTGGAGAGAGAACGTGGAATGCACGTCTCCTGATGGTGAGGCTATAGGAGGGAGGAAAGGTGAGAGGACTACTGAGTTTACAGTCTTCTACTAGCTTCCACAGGTGTGCACTAATCACTTAGAATGTGCCAAGAACTCTAATAGCAAGAGTCAGATCAGTGAACAGAGATAAACTCCCTGTTTCAAAGGGGCTTATATTCTCATGGAATACAACAGAAGAGAAACAGATCTGGTGGC
>JADRCC010567523.1:0-18900 GCA_019843855.1 Hylomyscus alleni
CTAACACATTTCTATAGTAATGAACAGCTGGCATATCTTTGAATAATGGTTCTGTTTGCATATCTATTCCGGAATCCAATTAAAGTTTTGGGTCAGCAGACAGATTGTAGTGTACCCTTGACTTGTTTAAAATTTAAATGCCGAAACAGAACACGCTTTCATTTGCTACAACTAAAATAAACGTCTTCTGAGATTATATAGTGAACCCGATAAGGTCTAAATCAAGAAGGCACACACCATGTCCAGTGCTCCTGGCTAAACTGTCCACAGAGCAGTTGTGTCCTTGGTAAAACTCACAAATGTGCTCTTCTTTAGAAGTACCATCCCCAACATACTTTCAGGGTTCTATCAGGAAATAGGTTGTGCGCATGTGCAAGGTATTTGAAGCATGATTCAGGAAGGAACATTTGCAAGGAGTAGGGGGGATGGAAGTGGGTAAATGAATGAAGGATGTAAAATGGCTTCCCCGAGAAGAGGAAGAGCCACTGCATGGGCGCTCTCTTTGTAGTGGCCTCCGTAGAATATATTCACGAATAGCCAACTGTCTAAGAAGATGATGGTTGGGTGGATGAGTGCATAACATGTGCCTCCCTGATCTCAGATATTCCTTAGTAGGACCTTGTCTGGGCTAACCTACCTAGAAGAGAAGGAAAGGGGGTTATGTTGCTATAGTTCATAAAGGTCAAAACAGAGGCTCATAGCAGAGGTACTGGACAGTGGCCATGGGAGAGTAACTGACTAGTACACACAATTCTGTTTGTTTTGGACAGGGTCTCACTATGTAGCTCTGGCTGTCCAGGAACTCATTATATAGACCAGAATAGACTCAAATTCACAGAGATCTTTCTGACTCTGCCTCCCAAGTGCTGGGATTGCAGGTGTGTACCACTACACCTGGTTTATAACATGGGATTCTAGCATTGAGCATGTTTGTGTTCTTTGAACGCCTACTTTCCTTCAACTGTGAAAATACTTTATTTATAGCAATTCCTGTTTAGTCCTACTGGAGATAACTAAATTTAAGAAAGAAGGCAAAGTTAGGGACTAGAAAGGTGAGGAAGATTATGTCACAAGACAGTTGAGGTTTTACCGGGTTATGCTCTGATGCAATGAGAAGAAGGGAGGGAACAGAGAGAATTGGGACTTAGTAGAGTGTTCCTGCCCATGGGGAGATGACCTGAGAAGTCGTGGTTTTCAAACAAAATCATCTGAGGATGAAGTCATAGGACTGCTTTTGGGAGGAGGGAGCTGAAGATTCTATGAGAGAACCTACATCACATGTTCTGAGCCTTGCAAAGTAGAGGCTCTTGGAGGAACTCTGGAAAACCCGCCCATAAGGTCGTGTATACCTCCTTCATTTGCTCTTCCTCCCTAAATTTCCTATGGGACTCTAATGGGACATAGACATCCTTAGGGATGGTTAAAATGATGGAGTCAGGAAAGCTTAATTACCCAGTGAACAGACCAGAAGCAATAAAGCCGAGTCTTCAGTAACTGCGGTAAAGTCAGACCCATTCGCTGATAAAATTTTGAAGCTGTAGAAGAGAAATAGATGAAAACAGAGTGTTAAATATAAACTAGTTTCTGCTACTAGGTTAAGGTGGATGGATCACCATGACTATTCTCCCAGGCTGTCGGCACTTAATTTTAGTTATGTGAAGCATGCTGAGGAATGCTTTGACATCCACGAATCATCTCCTTTACTGGAATCTTGCAAAGATCTTAAACCTCTCAAATCTGACTATTACAATGTGGTGATCTGAGGAGCTTCCTAGCCTGGGGCACTCTTCTTTGAGGGTTTGAGCAAATGGTTATCCCTAAGGGAGGGTACATATACAGGGGCTTTGAAGTGATAATGGGGCATTTTACTGATTGCATTCTTTTTATTTGGAACTTCGATGCTAGCATATTTCAGACTTCATGACATCTTACTTTTCCTTCATACCTGACGCAATTGATTTTAAGCCATAGTAAATCTGTGTCCATGAACTCTAAAGGTCTTTCAACTTTATTCAGACACTATAACTTTGTGGCTACTGCCAAGATTGGATCTGAAAAGATAAATATCAGATAAGTAATACTCTTGGGCCTTTCCAACTTTTGTAGCTTTAGAATTCCTCAATAATTGGCCCTGCATGTCTGTCTTGTAGACTCCCATGAGCCCTCAAAGAACTCACCACAGAGTAAAGTGTGAAAAGAGATTTGTTGTTGCATCTCGTGTGTTTTTCCTAGAACCCATCATAATATCTTCCATTCTCAGCACCTCAGCCATTGCATGCATGTTCATTTAGATGATTTCACTGAATATTTACTGAGCATCTCACAAGTGCAGATCACTGTGCTCAGTAGATGGGAAATAAACACATCAGAACTCAACAATGTGATGTCAAAATGGTCTTGGCTAGAAAAACCCACTCTGTTAATTTTGAATACAAGGTATAAATTTTAAATATCATGAGTTACTTTTCCTTGTCATTTTTAACCTGGGTATTCTTTTCAAAGGTTGAATTACAGGGGCTGGAGAGATGGCTCCGTGGTTTAGAACATTCATTGCTCTCCAGATGACCTTGGTTTGATTTCTAGTACCTGCATGGTGGCCTACAATCATCTATAACTTCAGTTCTAGTGATCAGAAGACCCCTTCTGACTCCAAGAGCATGAGAAACACAAATGGTGAACATATTACATATGCAGGCAAAAGTGACATACTCCTAAACTTTTTAAAGTGTAGAACTATATAGTTTTGTTTGGTTTTCCTTCTTCCTCATCATTTATATTATTTTTATGTTATTTTTTTAGTTATGATTTTAAAGTCCTATGCAAGTATAATTTTGTTATACATAATTAATATAATTTATAATTACATACTTAAATGAGGTATAAATATACGAGCTGTTTGAACTACATATTAAAATGACTTGCGTGAATTGTAAGCCTATAAAGTTTCTTGGTGGTCAAGCTACCCTACCTATGACTGTAGAGGTCATAATGAGATTGCAAGGACTCTTAGTGGTGGGTAATAAGCAGCACATGCTGTGTATGTTCATAAACCTTGGGGTTTAGAATTAACCAGCCAAGCAAGGTCATGGGTATTGCAGGATGCTTTTGATTCTAAATCTCTATGACAGATTCAGGATTAAGCTCTGTCACTTCCTATGCATGGCAGAATATAGTTCCTGGGAAAAGAACAAGGCAGTTACCACCATGGCCTGTGCTGCCCACTTGGGTAGAGTCCCATCTCATCCCTACCCGCATCAATGCACATCATGTGTTCAGACTGTCATAATATTTATCTACAACATCTGGAATGTGACAAAGAGTGGGGTTTGTGCCTTCTTTCAAATCTGATCCATGGCTTGGTTTATTTGAACTGGTACAGGGTAGGAAAGAGCTTTATACAAAAGGACATCTGGGAAGAGATGTACTTGCTTTCCAAGACACTAATGGCACCATAAATCCATGAATTTCATGAAGGGCAGCAGATGTTCACATGGGAGTAACATGAAGAGAGGAAGTTGAAAACTAAAGAAGGACCCAGAACTCCTTGCATACCAGGCTCACATTCTTTTTTGAAGGGGCACTAACCTCATGATTTTTCTCTTCGGTTTGTAGAGATGATAGGTTGCTGAGTACTGTATCTTATGCTGGAGTGTCACTTGTTTAACTGCCGTGATCCTACCCAAAAGAGAGATGATTGACATTTCCGGATTGGCTAACTCAAGAGCAAGGCAGGGAGGGGATGTCTGAACAGTTCTTCCGGGACAGTAGCTGGGGTGTACCTGGAGATGTCTGTTCAAGGCTATCAGTGGCTGTAGTGTTGCCAAACCCAGTGAGACTGCTTGTATTTGCATTGACTCTCACAGTTCATCCTTGCTGCTGCTTTTCTTCCTAGACTTGGAAAGACAATAGATTGGACCCAGAACCCAAGTCCCAGGCTGTACCTAGTGAACCTGAGTCCCAGGATGTACTAAGTGCACCGAGTTCTAGGATGTCTAAGTGAACCTGAGTCCTAGGATGTCCTAGGTGAACCTGAATCCCAGGATGTACTGTCCATAATTTTTGTTCTTTTACATCAAATATCTTTTAAGCAAATCATATTTAAAAGCACTAATTAAAATAATTTTCCTTTTCACATTACTTAATTTCTGACTCCCCAGTTTGACCAGTGACTTCCATCCCTTTGATAGGATGTTAGAATTATTATAGGGGAAAAAAAGTGCAGAGGGAGAGTTTATACTTTTAAAATTCCAAAATGGAAGAAAAGAAAACCTTATATCTGCAAGTGTAATTTGAAAACTACGTGAGGGCCAGCGAGGGGACTCAGCACATAAAACTGCTTGTCACCAAGTGGAAAGAGCTGTGTTCGATCCCAGAACTGTCCTGGAGGAGGGAGAGTACTGATAACTCCTATAAATTTCCTTTTCACCTCCACATCTGCATTCCCCATGCACATATGCACTCTCACCCACAGAATAAATAACATGTAAAAAAGAGTTCTACACTGAATCTTTATTTTCTACTATGGTTAATTTTAAGAAAAATAAATTAATATACAATTTCAATAAAAAATTGGTAATTCATAAACATTCTTTTTAGAGTTTCAGACATGAGTTTTCTTTGTGTTGTCTCACTCTTTCCTCTCTGATCTTCCTGTGCCAGTCCCTTCCACATTCTCCTCTCAGATTCATGCCCTTTTCTCCTTTTATTATTATTATTATTATTATTATTATTATTATTATTATTATTATTATATGCACATGTATATAGTATAACCTACTAAGTCTCAGTAATGGTGTCCATATGTATGTAAATTTAAGGCCAACCACTTAGGTTTGGGCATCCTACCAGGGACTCATCTCTGAGGAGAGCTGACTTTCTCTCCCTCAGCAGCTACTGGTTGCTTGGTTCTTCAATCACAGGTGTGACACTGTGATCCTCATCCATGTTGGCATGCCAGCTGGTGTGGTGTTGTGCCGGCAGCCTTATTGTGAGAGCTCATGGTCACAACAGCCTTATCATGTTCAAAAGACATCTCAAATCAGTCTTTCTGGTCCTCTCTGCCTAATTGTCTTCCTGTCCTCTCTTCCATTATGTCCTCTGAGCCTTGCGTATAGATGTTCCACTTGGGGTTACTCATTCCACAATCACATATTCTCTGCACATTGGCCAGTAGTGGGTCTATATATCAGCCTTAGTTTTATGAATAAAAGAAGCTTCACTTACACACTGGCACAAGGTTAAACATGTAGAAAGCAGCTGGGTACTATATTAGGTTAGAAAAAATTAATATTCATAGGTTATCTTCCAGGGCCTACGATCTTTACAGCAATACATTCTTAGCTAGGTATATGATACCAGGACTGAATTCCTTCTTATTGAGTAAGACTTACACTTAATCAGACTGCTATGGGTTAATCCTAAGATGTTACTGCCACTATTATACCATTAGGCATATCTTGCCATAATATTATACTTCACAGCATTCACAGCTAAGTAGGACTGGTGGTAACTTAATTTCTGTAAAGCTACATTGCACCTTCAAACACTATGAGAGTTCTCCCTCAGGTTGAAGATTTCTGGGTCAGTTCCAGCTTGACGTTTCCTAGTCCCATGACCAAAGTAAGTGGTGTCTTCTGCAATTACTCTCCAAGTTATGACAGGCAATCATGACAAATGGCAATAGCCAGTATTGTTTTGGGGGTCTCCTGGACCTACAACCAAGAGCTTAAAAGAAGTTATCTCTGACACTGGGTTGTTATTAAACAGCCTATGACTCCAGAGGCCAAGGGTAGAATTACATTACCCCTCCATGCATGATAACTTCAATTAACTTATTCAAGTTTTGTATTTGTATTTTAAGAAATCATATGATTTAATGCCATAGTTGGTGAAGATTATGAATCTAAAACGTTTTTCTAATAGTAGTAATTTATTAGAGCTAATTCATGTATCATAGGGACAGGTGCTAAAATAGACTCTAAATATTATAAGTTGAGTATCTCTTATACAAAAATAAGAAATTTCAAATGTATCCAATTCTGAAACTTTCTGAATACTAATAGGTCATCACTATCGGAAAAATTTAAAATATAAAATGTATCTCACTGGCAAAGTTATTAAAATGATGTTTAAAATTATATGATGTTGATTGGATGATGTATATATTAAACAAATAGATTTCCTATTTAGACATTTATCTCCTTCACAAACTGTTTTATTATATCTATACTAATATTGAAAATTAAAAAAAGATAAAAACCCATAAAGGGTTCTAAGAATTTTGGATGAGGTATTCAGATTGTACCACATCTTTCTAATTTTGTCATTACAAATGGATTTACTCCTATGTGTTGCTTGCAAAGTATAAAATCTAACATTTAATCTTAGTTTGTAATTTTAGAGAATGCTATGGAAAGCATGTTGTAGTTATTGCATTAGTCATCTATTGCTATGTAAGAAATACAGTTATGACTGCAGGTTGATATTGGTGCCTCTATTCAGCATAAAAATTAAAACAAACAAATAAACTCCAAACCTAGTGAACTTCTTGACTGTGGGTGTGATGTAGTCAACTGCTTTACTCTCCTGACATTATGCTTTCCCTGTCATGATAGACTGTGTTTGTGACTGTGGGCTAAAATAAACCCTTCCTGTCTTAAGTTGCTTTCATTGAGTATTTTGGTATATCTCTGAGAAAAATAACTTTTATAATATTTTAGAAAACACACAGACTTCTATTGACCACAATGTGTTACCCCACACATATAATAGGTATATTTTGTTTGGTGGAGACTTATAGGCATAGATTTTTAAAAACCTACTTTTAATAAGTGTTTGGTAATGATTTGACCCCTCCCCACTTCTAGCCCACTTTCTAAAAGTAGGGAAGAAAAATGCTAAATAGAACAAGGGGATTTGGACCTGTTTAGAAGTGGTTCTTTGGGGAGATTCTAATCTCCATTTGTCAGGATATCAGCAGTCCGGTTCAGTAGTGTCAGGATACCAAACATGAATTAGCAGTGGTAGCATGAGCCAGCAGAAACCGCAAGGCCCTCACCTTGGGATGAGTCAGCAGGAGTGGCCAGGAGTCTCTGCTGTGTTTCTCTCAACACAGTGAAGATCAGTGAAGACAGGAGGCCATCAAAGTGTTGCAAAGCTAGCTATGTTAGTGCCCAGTTACTGTCCATTGAGTCCTATTTATACTCTCTCCAGACATCACATGTCCTCCCATGGTACTAGCAAAATACCATGTGAGTCTGTATCACCTGACATATCCAGAAACTTCCACTTCAGAGACTCTTTTAAAATGTAGATGGATGCCTTTATCAGAGATATGCATTCCCTAAATCTGTAAGACCCTACTACTTTCTCTTCTATTATATGTGTTATGCACATTGCTTAGTTATGGCTGCATTGTTTCGGCTCCTGAAAAGTGTTTCATGTTGAAATTGTGATCTAGAACTATCTAATATATTATTTTATAGCTTTAGAGAGTTCAAAGTGGCTACTACACTTCATAACTTTTTGATTCACTAATTCATTTATGCCTTCATTCAAGGATGGCTAGTGTGCCAGATACTATTCTGGGTTTTTTAGCAAGCATGACAGTGTATCCTCCCACTGCGGAACTTGCTTTTAATATAATGAATTATAAGTCTTACTTGAAATTTATGTTGAGTATTTCAAGTTGATAAATAGTATAGTAAGAGAGAAAGCATGGTGAGGGAGAAATTTATTTTGGGGTTTTATTTTATTTTGTGATATCCCAGTCTGGCCTTGAACTTGTGATCTTCTTGTCTCAACTTCCTTTGTCAGTTGTTGGGATTACATGTGGGTGCCATAATACTCTGCATTTTTCTAATGTTAAATCAAAATGCCTCAGTGAGAGCATAAATGTTATTGAGACATGGTACATTTGAGCAAAATCCTAAAGAAAGTGAGGGTGTTTATTTTAGGAATAAGAAAACAAGTAAAGGAATTCTGTGGGTGAAATCAATTTTTATGAAGAATGTTTTCCAATGATAGTGACTTTTCCCTCTCTTTACTTACATTTCTAATATTCAGCCAAGGTGTCTGTAAAATGATAAAAGGATTAAAAATATGTGGTACATGTGCATAGCAGATTCTAGGCAGCCATATAGATAATGGAGTTCTGTTGCTTGCAGTATCATAGGTGAAAGCAGAGATTCATTGTATTAAGTGAGATAAAGCCAGGCACATAAAGACAAATGTGGAATGACTTTAACTGTGTGCAGAATCTAAAAGAGTTGACCTCATTGAACTGGAGAATGGTTAGCTTAGCAGAGATTGCAGTAGATTGAGTAAGGAGGTCGTGGAGAAGAAGACAGTCAAGGGTAGAGTTGCAATTACATAGGAGGAATGGACTCTGATGCAGTTTCACAGGGTGGACTGTAGTCAACAATACTGAATTGATTGTTTCTAAACACACAGGAGAGAAGATTTTGAATCATGGCACAATGTCTGCCTGCATTGAAACACTACTCTCTACCACATGATGTGCAAAATTCACAAATCCATTAAAAACAAGGCAATAACAACATTATAAAAATGTTCATATTTTTCCCTTGTCTCTGAACTTCTCTTATGTTTCAGATATTTGAACTTCCTATGATTTCTGTGTTCTCTAGTTTTTCATAGACTTGGGCAGTGGAATACAGGTTTTCTTTTGTATTTTAAGAACCGAATCTCCGTGGTAGGGAGAGGGACATGAGCTGTGTTGTATTTGGAGGGTTTCAATAGTGCTATGGTACAAGGAGCATATTCTTTCTCTATGCATGGCTTTCACAGAAAGGAGCTGGAGCAGAACCACAGATAGGGAAAATTTATGTCCAAGGTGGAAGAAAAACCATCAGCAGTGCACGCAGCCCACTCGGAGGCTTTAACTGTATAGCTCTGTCATGACTGAGATGGAACTTTCTCGAAAGAAGCTGAGGTATGCATTAGCAAAGCAAATCTGATCCAGAACTCAGAATAGCAGAGCTACAGAATTTGCTATGTCGGGAAAAAAAAACCATTTCCTTTTCAGACAGCTATATTGTACTAGGAGACCCCAGGGATCGCAGGGGAGAGCTGACAAAGCATTCAATACTGGAACATGGTATTCCTACCCGGACCCTGTGCCCTAACTTTTGAGATTCAAAGAGGTGGCTTCGAATGTTTATGCTCAGGAGGAGGAGGCAGTGAGAAAGGGCACTCTTTCAAAGATGCTGACTTTGGAGAAATAGCTCTGCAACGTGGGAGCCCAGACTTGCCTTTAACTTTCCGGACTTGCTAACGGTGAGACTGTGATTGCTTCCTAACAAAGTGCTTTCTTTGACTCTTCTGTTTGAAGGAAAAGTGGATGTGTCAGCTGCACAAGGAGTTCTGAGCACGGAACCAGTAAGCATTGAACTTGGATTCAGATTTCCTTTGTAAGTGACATGTGACCTCTTCCAGCCGAGGAAGCGAGTTGAAGACAGGGATTGATATCCAGCTATGTTTAGGAGGATACCCTAGGAGCCTGAGGCCAGTGTCGCTGGTCTTGCTCAAAGAAGATCCTAGGACAGTAGTTACATAACATGAAAAGAGAAGTGACACAGACTTGGGAAGAGAGGGAGGGAGAGAGAGAAAGAGAGAGAGGGAGACGGGGGGAGGGAGGGAGGGAAGGAGGGAGAGAACTAGGGGACAAAAGGGGGAAATGGATGAGGAGATATGCTAAAGTTACACAATAAGTTGGCCTGGAAATTTCTCTATGAAACCCACCACCATGTATAATGAACATACACCAACAAAAATTTATATTAGCAAAAACAATCTCAAGTAAATTGTTGATGAGAAAGAAGTCAATAATAACAAGTTAGAACTGGTCAGGATGCAGAGTATAAGAAACTACAGAATGCTCAGCCTTTAAGGGAACACAGGCACCACCACCTTCTCCTAAGGCTCAGGGATCATTGTGTATGAGGGAGCAGAAAGAGTGTAGGAGCCAGAGGTAATGGACAACCACAAGGAAACATTATCTTCTGTATATAGCAGGGCAAACACACACAGGAACTCACAGTGGCTGGTACAGCACGGGCAAATGGGGCAATCTCAAGCCAGGGCATATCCCACCATGGAGAGGGGAGGGGAGCACACAACCCCACCCCTAGTTGGGGAGCTATTGACAACTGTTAGTTGCTGGGGAGATTTCTCTAGGGATATAAGGGCGCACAAATTAGTCTTGGAGGACTGAAAAAAACAGGAAACAAAGTTGTGGAGTTTGGTGCATAGGAGGAAGGGTGAGCGTCAGAAGAGTTGGGAGAGGGGAATGAACACAAAACAAATATTAAGCTTTTAAGATGAAAAAAATAAAAGCAATTTAGTCTTGTGGGTAATGTGAATTCAGTGTGTGTGTGTGTTTCTGGGATACAACATAGAATGAGGCTAAGCCAGTGTTTTCTCTTAGTACACTGAAGATATTCACCAATCAATTTATTTAAAGTGTTTTTGAGAGTCATTAAGGCCAGACACTCTGCATGGAGTGATCTATTACTTAATATAAGTAAAGTGTATGTTCTTATGTAGCTTTCAATCTTTGGAAAGACAGAAATAAAGAAGCAGGACAAAAGAATAAAGTCCAGTCCTTTGTGGGCTTAGGTGAGAAATGGTTTGTGCCTTCTGGATAAGGCACGCAATGGGTTTTAGAGATATATCATGAAAAAATAATCTAAATGTATTTATACACTTTAATTGAGAATATGGTGAAACAATTATTATATGAGAATTAGTAAAATGTATTACTTAAGTTAAATTTACCTATATTGTAGCTACTGGGTAATTTGAATGAACACACACGATCTGTGCTCTCTTTCTATGGGACAGTGCTAATGAAACCTCTAGAGATTGACCTCCTTCTGAGTTACATTCTAGTAGCCTTAGCATTAGCCACATAGTTGTTAGAAGTACAGATGCTCCAACTCTGCCCAGATTCAGGCAGGTTTTCAGCATTGATATAATACAATCTGATTTTATTTCAATAGGATATTCTGCCTGGGGTGTTACAAAGGCATGACTATGGGTTATGAACAAAACCTGCCAGAGTAACATCCCTAATTAGGCATGGAATCTGACAAAGAAATAGAGTTTTCATTATCAGAGAGTGCAGACAATGTTTTGGAAAAGAAGCTTAATTGAAGACTGAAGAGGGATATATGTACAGAGGTGGTGTGGGCCTACAGAGCCTCGGTATGAGCAGTGACTACAGCTATGGCTTTGCTGAGAGAATGAAACTAGGGCATGATGGTCTAAGAGTGTAGAAGACAGAAGGACTGGCTAGCAGGGTTGCTGATGGCATCAACGACTCATTTAGCACTAATGACCATGGCAATGACTGTGACTTATCAACCAAAATTCTTTCTCTCTTCCAGAGACACAAAGGTAAGAAGGCAGTTAGCTACCCAGCCTCTTTCACCTCCATAAAGCCAGTACTCGAGTTGCAATATTGGACATAGCTGAGTCCATAGTTCCTGATTGGATTATTGACTTTGAAATATAAAACACACACACACACACACACACACACACACACACACACACACACACACACACACACAAAGTAAGCCATCAAGGCTCTGGCTCTTCTCCAGCTCCCCCAGACTTTGAAATTCTTTGAAAAAGAGCCTCTGCTTAAAAAGCTAGGCATCGTCTGTTAAGACTTTCTCTACATACTTTCTAATAACCAAAGAGCATGGCATTGTTTTTAAGACTCTTTCTCTGCTTTCTCTGGGCCACTAACAATTTTAAAGGCATGCTAGTCTTACAGACTCTTTCCCTTAAAATATAGGGCTTCTTAGCGTCTTGTCTAACAGCAACCAGTATCCTCAATGGGACTTGGAGAAGTCCTATCTAAAAAATTTCGTGGTTTTGGCTTTTGTCTAGAAGAGGAAACTCCAAGTATGATTGATAGAAAATACATAATGCTTCAGAGAATTAAATGAAATGGCAGACCTACTGCAAAATAAGAAAAGAGTTTTAAAAACTATGAAACACCTATTTATCAGGCTGAGAAAACCACCCACTTCAAGTATGGACTTGTTTTAATGGAAAAAGAAAGACGTCAGGAAAAGGAGCCAACATCTTTGGAAGATAACCCCAAAGGATGGTGTTTAAAATAACCAGGAATCATGCATTTGGCAGATTTCAGATTGTGCGAGGTCAGTGGCATCCAAGTTGACCTGCTTTTATCAGTTTTGCATAGGGAAGCATAGGGTGGTCACCGAATGCCAGTTCTACTCCATGTTAGGTTATCTATGTGGAGGGAGAACCTTGCTCTTTTGGGCCTGTGTCTTTCGCATGAGAAGAATGGTATTTACAGAGTCGACAACTTTAATTCAGTGTTTGTGATTTTCTTGATGTGGAGTATGGTGGGGGTGACATACTATGAGTTCATGTGCCTCTGTTACTCTCCAGTGCTTATTATTGGAACCCAACCACATATAGGAAGGAACAGTGGAGCAGCCTGTGGAGACATTCACGTCGGGAGCATTTGTCTTCCATCCGATGGGCCTGCTATAGGACATGGAGATGGCAGCTCCCTGCCACACCCCACCAACATTGTCATCTCAAGAAATGAGTCATCATTGAAGCTTTTTGGACAAATTTTGTTTATTTGTTTGCTTGTTTTGAGACAGGGGTTTCTCTGTTTTAGCTTTGGCTGTTTTAGAACTCACTCTGTAGATTAGGCTGCCCTAGAACTCAAAAGAACCTTCTGCCTTTGCCACCCAAGTGCTGAGACTAAAGGCATGTACCGCTATCTGATGGATCACTGTAGTTTTAAGCCAGTGGGTATTGATGTGTAGTTTGGTATCAAAGAAGAAATAAATGAAATTCAGCTCAACTCCGCATCCTTGAAACAGCTTTGATCTCCAGCCATATCTAGAAAAGCTTTGAATATTGCTCATGCTCTTTCTCCCTTTCTCTTTCCACCTGGAGCTTTTGGATATTGCTGAATATCTGTTTTTTTGTTTTCAATTGAGTGATTATAGTTTCAAGGCAAAATAATGACATGCAGCCAGTATTTGAAAGACAGTGTCTGTTTTTTGTTTTTGTTTTTTTTTCCCAGATAGACCCAATACAATTTCCATGTCTCCCCAGTTGTAGCTCTTATACCACTTAGGTCGTTGATTCTTATTTTAGCTCATGTTTTACATTCCCAAAAGTTTGTTTGCTTCCTACACAAGTGTACACAATCATTCTTTGTCATTTCTTTACTTGCTGGTATTTTTAAGTCTAGCTTTTAATCTTTACTCTGAAATGTTTTTTTTTTGTGTGTGTGTGCGTGGTTTTGTATCCCTTAGAGAACTAATTGTGGGGAGTCTTGAGGTCCAGAATGAAGGCGAATTCCTCCAGATAGGATTGAGGTTTGTTTCTGCCAGGTGCCTGGGAACTATCCCAATTCGAATCTCTTTAAACTAAACGCACCATTTGAATGTGTTTATGTGAATTTGAGCAAAGGCTCTCTACAAGAATTAGCTCGCCATTACCATTTGTCTTTCTTTTATTTTTTTTTCTCGATGTTGTTTAATGCCAAACTGTTCCTTGAAGTCTTCAGTGAGGGTATGTCCATGTGATAAGTTTTCTCCCAATTAATCATTAAGCTGAAAGAGAAACCCTTTGGAGTCCTGGCCCTATGGGAATAAAGGTCTCTTATTTGACCACCCACTTTGTCTCTGGTCTGCATACGCTAATGAGGACTTGAAAATCACCACTCAGCTCTCACTTTCCAAATGCCCTCTGGCCAAAGTGGCTGAATCTCTTCTGCTGTCAGCTTGTACTTTCATTTCTACCTCAGATTTTGTTTTTCTTTTTCTTTCTTCAATTATTATCCTCCTTTTGGATTCTCAGTTTATTGGTATTTTTAAGGAAGATTTCTTTGGTTTTGTTTTTCACTAGTATTTTAGATCTTTTTCTCCCTAGAAAACTGAGTTGTTTGAGTCACACTGTTCTATCCCATCTCATTGCTAGAAATACCTCATTCCCTGGGGGGGTACAGTCCAGCCTTTCAGGCATGATGGAAAACCTTTGGTCCTTGTTCCGTGTAGATATTACAAACACGAATATAAGCCAATGGCCAGATATGCAACATAGAATAAAGTTTCCCTAGGCCACAGAGGGAACAGAAGAGGTCTGCGTCCATCACCACACTCCTCAACTTGAACTCAATCTACAAAAAGAAGTTTGGAAATTGGGAGAGTTCCTAGCAGAATCACCAAAATTATGTCATTTTCTTTTATGCACATGGCTATGTTTTTTTTTCTTTCAGAAAACAGAGTTTAAATCCTATTATATAAATAGCCTTTAACAGTCTTCATCTTCTGTGGGTTGAAAACAGAGGTTCCCTCCAACTGGCTGTTTGTTCATTTGTTTGGATGCTTTCTAGGGCAACTGTTCACTGATGACAGCGTAGCCTATGAAGGATAGAGTTGGCTGGTAAATGGAGTTTGTTTAATTTAAACCCATACAGAATTTCCAGAAGATAAGATACAAGTAGTAATTTAAAGGACTGTAAAGGAAATGAGATCTGCTTTAGCTTATGAGTTCAGTGAAGAAATAGCTAGGTGTAATTTTACCTTATTCTTTTCTTTCTTCCTTACAATTTTACATCATACTCTGGGGTCAGTATTCATGATTTTGAGAAAATGCTAATATGTATTTTGCAGTCTTCAGTAATACTCAGGAGTTCCCAAGAGTATAATTTCACCAGAAAAAAAATGCTACCCACAAAATTAGAATTCACTAATAGATAAAAGGAGTCCTATAATGATCTTTGGGAAGAACTGCTAATTACAGTGAAGATAATTGTAGATGCTCTGGGTTAGACACAGAAAGGACATATAGCAGATCTGCACTATGTACTTTATTGTTTTCGAAAAGCCTGCTGCATCCACTCTCCCACCGCAAGCAAAGACAATAGGCGGTTTTGTGTCAATGTTTCCATATGTAGATGCTAACCTCTGTAAATCTGGCTGCTCTTGGTGGGACTGCAGATGTTGTCTGGGCTTAAGAAGGCCAAGTGACTGAAACCATCAAGCTCCAGGGACTTAAGAAGGCCAAGTGACTTAGGAGGTCATCCTGTATGGGTCCTCTGATTTGGCTGGTGACAACTTTAGTAAATGAACAAGGTCTTGTCTTCTGAGAAGTCTGGACAAAATAGTGAACCTAACCGAAATGACAGAATAAAACAGCTTGAGAGATACAATGGGAGTCAGAGATTTTAAGAAGGCCGAGGTATAGAAGGAATTATGAATTGGCAGAAACCATAAGGTAGAGCAGTAGCAGAGAGAGAAGTGGAAAAAACAAACAAAACAAAACAAAACAGAACTAGTGGATAGAGAAAAAAGAAAGCCATGGGTAGCAGACTGATTGAAAGCTTCGTGGAGGGCATCTAGCTTTCTCTGCAGGCATGTTCTCCATTGCATTTAAAGGATAACATTTAGTGAGTTCTTTTGCAGTCGCACATACATACATAGTGCATTCTGTTTGCTGTGATTCACTAGCCTTTGGAGTATCCTCGGTATTCCTGTTACCCTCGCCTTAACTAGTCTCTCCCCATATTGATGTCTTTTGTTTGCTGAGACCCACTGAGCTTAACTAGGTCTATGTGTTACCATGGCTTTAGAACTAACCACTGGACTCTGGTCAGATCCTCAGGACCTTCAGAAACAGATACAATGTCTGTCCCTCTCCCTAAATCCATCAGTAGCTAATAGATCAGCATTGAAGGGGTAAGCCCTTCCTATGAGCCATTCCCCAATCCACTGACTGTTTACAGGCCTAGTCTTGTGTCTGTAGGCAGCCACAGCTGCTGTGAGGTCATGGCTGCATTGACTACTATTGTATTTTTAAAATTATGAGCATGCCAACATTCCCTTATTGCCTCAAGAAAATATATTTATGATATTAATAACTGAAATATACTAATCAAACTGGATCTTATAGAAAATAGAAAGCAACCAAATGGATACTTTTGTAAAATTTTTGCATTTGTCTAATGTAAGTGTATGTACATGTACAGATTCAGGAGTATACACCCACGCTTGTACATATTGATGAAAGATTATGTCCTACCATAATGACAATGCACTAAACCTCTGAACAGTAAGATATCCCCACTTAAATGTTTTTCTTCATAAGAGTTGCAGTGGTCCTGGTCTCTCGCCACATCCATAAAACCCCAAGACATGGTTTAAATGTCCAATATTCCCACAGACTCAGATATTTGAACACTTAGTCCTGAGCTGGTAGATTATCTTGGGCAGTTGTAGAAATTTCAGGAGGTGAGATCCAGCTAGTGGAAGTACGCCTTCAAGGGAAAGGATGGAGTTACAGCCTGGCTTTTCTGCCTGAACATGAAGTTCTATTGAGATATTAGCCAGCCAGCCCCGTACTCCTTCTGCCACAGCAGTGACTTGCCATGGATTCTACCCTGTGTTTCCATCTCTGTTGGATTGTACACTCCCAAACCATGAGCCAAAATAAATCCTTCCCATAATTGTACCTGCCAGATATTTTGTCACAGTGATGAGAAAACTGATACATAAAATTAATACTGAGTAGTGGCGCCTTTGTGCTGAGAAACCTGACCGTGTGGTTCATAGGCCTTTGGAAGTGGTTTCAGGAGGAATGTAGATTAGTGTTGAACTGTGGGATAGAATGGAATGCTGTAAGCAATGCTTAATTGACTATTCTGGTAGAAATGCCAATGAACAGAATTTCTGTAGAAAGGAAGACACTGAAGACCTAGGAAATGAGGTTTGAGAAAGGAATAATGACTTTCCTGGGCGCAGACAGGGCTAGAGGCTCCTGTTACTACATTCTGACAATAGAGAAACAACAACAACCATAACAACAAAGTAACACCAAAAACACCATTCTGGCCACACTGTATCTGTTTCATTAAAATGTTAATGAGGCTGAATTAAGGAGTAATTCACTTACTTGTTTTGGAGGAAGTTTCAAGACAATAATTCATTGAGGCTATGGCATGGTTACCCTTATCTCCTTTACTGAGATTTATAGTGAGAACTCTGAGCAGACATAGAAATAGAAGTAGAAATGAGCAGTTTGGTAGGGAAAGGAATGTGAGCAAATTAAAGATGTGGTAGTAGCAGCTATGGACAGTGTTTGCCAACAAAGCAGTGATAGTGATTAAAGGCATCAGTCTGTACTAGGATAACCAGCAGTACTCATCGGAAACATTACACCCGGAGAAAGCTCCAGAATGGAACTGATTTGAAAAAAGAAATTCAATCAAAAGGAGGATGCCTAAAAAGTTTACTTGACCAGAGTTCCAACAGGCAGTGGGGCCCTGCTACAACAGGGTGATCCAGAGAATTGTCTCTCTAGTGTAGTTGTCCCAGGACTTGGAAGTCTCTGCATCTTGAGGTAGTAACAGAAATAACAAAATGATGCTTGGCGTCATTGTCCATATATTGCTGTGTTTGCAAGCATGCAAGATGCAAAAGCTATGGAATCACCGAGGCTTGCACCAAGGTTCTAGAAAGTCACCAAGGCCAAGGAAAAATGTAGCAGAGTCGTATTTTTCCAGATAGAGACCTTGACAGGCCAGTGTTTGAAGCTATAAAGGTAAGTCCTAGTTTGCAATAGAAACCTTAGGATATTGGATATTGGAGATCCCAGTGTGATAACTGCTTTGTGAACCTGCAGATACTGAGGTGGGTCTGCCCCAAAGAGAGGCCATATGTGCTTCAGGCAGGAGAGCTCTGGGGGCATGATTCCTCAAACCCAGATGATGCCTCTAATAATTCCTGTGTATTTGACATGGGAATACAGGGTGGTTGTTTTCTCTCATGGGTCTTGGTTTTTCATTGGTCTGATGTTTCCTGCCTTGCACTCATTTATCTCTTTTGGAATGAGGACGTTTATTCTGTGTCATTTTATGGTAGAAATATATAACTGGATTAAGATTTCGATGTCTCAGATGAAACTGTGGGTATTGGAGTTTTACATAGCATTGAGACTGTGAAGACTTTGGGAACTTTCAAAATTAGGCCCAAAGCATTTTGCATTATGAGACTACCATAAACCTATTGGGCCAGGGGTGGAATGGCATGGTTTGACTACTGTTGTTCAATGACAGGTTCATGCACACAAACAGGTAACCCCCAGCTGGCAGCACAGGGTGGGATTAGAACCTTTATGGAGTTGAAGTGCCTTCTGAAAGTAGGCCATTGGAATCAGGCCTTGTACATCATAGTTCCACTTCTGTTTTGGGTTTTCCCTTTTTTTTCTGCTAAGATGCAGGCAAGAAGCCATATTGTTTCTGTTGGCACAGCACTATGAAATCTATCATGTCTTGTCTGCCATGATGTATTTTACTTTATTAAACTTGGATTCAATTACATCCTTCCTCTCCTGATGTTGATGCCACACATTCTGTCACAGAGATAAAAACAAGAACTAATACATAGCCTCTCATGGTGTGAATTGGGAGCCATGGCATACTCAACACTTGGTAGTTTTCCATAATTCTTCCTGTGACTGCTAAGGTCTTTAGTCTCTCGTCTTCTGAAGTCTTGGCTCCTTGTAGCCTCCTTCCCTACACAGTCCTAGTGCTCTTCCACCTCTCACCTTAATGATTTCATGGTTCTCTGTAATATGCATAGTCATTTTCCAAGACACTCTTTAGTGTGCTCCAGCTGCCTCCAATCTGGTGATCGTGCAGAGACTCTTACAGTTTTGGCTCTTATGAAGTTGGGGAGTTGCAATTTAGATGTTTTCTAATTATTGTTATTGCTTAGTACTTTGGTCTGGAAGCCCCAGATTTCATCTACTCTGTGTTTCTAGTTCAGCTTGGTCCAACCATTAGAAAGAGCAGTAGGCAACAAACACCCAATTAAG